>PVHX01009477.1:0-20740 GCA_004024805.1 Geosciurus inauris
GTTTAATATATTTAAGTCCATTGGGTTTTGTAACTCAAAATATTCATTTCTCTCCCTAGATTTGAAAAATTTTTCAGTCATTTCTTTAAATAGAATTTCAGCCCTTTCTCTTTTTTGATGGTTCATGAATTGATTCACTTAGTGATGCACATAAGTCAAATATGCTTATTTCATTCTTTACCACTCCACTTTCTTTTAGTTCCTATGACAGGATAATTTCCAATGGCCTGTCTTTGATTTCACTGACTCTTCTGTATGACTCAGTCTGTTTTTGAAACTCTACTGAATTTTTCACTTTAGTCATTATATTCTTCAGCTCCAGAAGTTTCTGCCTTGTTCTTTTTAAAAGTTTCTATCTTTATTAAACTTCTCATTTTATTTATGTATTGTTTTCCAGCTTTTGTTTAGTTGTCTTTGTTCTCTTATAGCTCATTTAGCTTCTTTCAATGAATATTTTCAATTCTCTGTTAAAAAGTTCATGCATCTCCATTATTTTAGTGTAGCATATTGGAGCTTTATATGTTGCCTTTGGTGTTGTTGACTTTATTTTTGATCCATATGGCTTTTCATTGTATTCTGTACAATTGAAAGAATAAACATCTTTTGCAGTTTTTATTTACAGACTGATTCTGGCAGGTAAAGATCTGCTTGTCTGATTGAGATTTCCTTGGGGATCCTGGTCAATGGAGTAGGGGACTAGAGCAGTATTACAGGTATACTGCTGGGTCTGTAGTCAGTCCTGCTGTTAGGGAGCCTACTACTGAAGGCAAAAGTGTATGTGATTCCTGCCAGGTTCCTATGTGGATGGGACTGTCTCTGGAACTATGGCTGAACAGGATTTGAGCCAGGTCACAGAGCTACTTCTATCCTGCAGATGGCAGGAAAGCTTGTTACCAAAGACTGAATGGTTGTGACTCCTGAGTATTTGCCTGCTTAAGAAGCACTGCTCCTGGACCACAACAGGGAATACAGCGAATTACAGGACCACTTTAGTGTCCCCAGTAAGATATAAGGTCAGTAAGATTATTACTGGGGCAGAGATACATGTGTCTTTTGCAGAGTACACAGGTGGGCAGGACTACTCTAAGACTATAGCAGAGTGAGGTTAGAGATAAGTCGTAGGCACAGTTCAGGGTACAAAGGCAGAAGTAAGGATGGTTTGCTACTTGGGGTACAAATATGTGTGTCTCTAAGAGCATCTCTGGCTGGGTAGACTGTCCTTGGGCCCAGGTATTTTGTGGCCAAAGTCTAATCATAAACAAGTTTAGTGTTTATTTAGGTCTGAGGTCAACAGGCCTTCCACTAAAGGTACAAATAGGTGTGTCTCCTACTAGGTTCCTTCTATATAGGAATACCTCCAGATTATATAGCAAAGCAGGATTGGGGTGAGTCATAGAACCACTTCAGGATCCACATCTAGTACTTAATTTAGTGGTCTTGCCACTGAGTGTATGCATTAGTGTGGTGACTTCCAGGTCCCTTGGTAAATGCTGCTGGCGACAGGATTAAGACAAGGCAGAATAAGAGGTGAGATCTGAAGCAAAGACGATGAACCCAATGTTTAGTTGAGAACATTATCATGGAGCCAGCCAAAGGGGTGCAGGCTAACCTTTTCCAAGAGGCCCTCTGTAGTCTTGAGCATCACCAAGGCTTTGCAACCTGTTCTTTGGATCTCAAAGCTCCGGCTACAATACTTTCTGTCCTTGGATGATTGCCAAATTTTCATTACTAGGTAGAGAAGTGAGTTGGGGACCTGTTCTATCATCTTGCCTATGACATTATCTTTGACTTCTGATGGTTTAATTATAGTGTATCACAGAGTAGGCCTCTTTGAATTAATAGTATTTGCAGTTATTTCCTCTTGATTCTGAACATCGACTTTCTTCAGATTTGGGGGAAAAAATGTGTCTCTCTAATCTTTTACCTAATCTTTTCTCTCTTCTTCTTGTACTCCCATAGATCAGTTGGCTTCATGGTATATCCCAAACCCTTCTAACTTGACTTTTCTTTTTGTTTCTGTGATTTATTGAATTCAAATGTCTTCAAGTTTATTGATTCTTCTTAAACAAGTAAATGTTGAATCCCTCCAGTGAGCATTTCAATTATTGTATTCTTCAGTTGCAGAATATCTACTTGGTTCTTTATTTACTGTTTTTATTTCCTTATTGATATTCTCATTTTGTTCATGCATCATTTTTCTCATTTCATTTTGCTGTCCATGTTCTCTTGCAGTGCATTAAGCTTCATGATGACTACTTTGCATTCTTTGTCATTCAATTCATAGATCTCCATTTCTTTAGTATTGATTTTTGGATATTTATTTTGATACTTTGATCAGGCCATGTTTCCATTTCTTAATATGTTTTTTGTTTATTTCTTCATTTAAAAATATCAGCCACCTCATCTAGTCTGTGTGGACTGGCTTCATACAGGGGAAATACCTTCACCAATCAGCCCAGTTAGAGATTCTGTGATCCCTTCACAACTTTCCTCAGTATGTATCTTCCCAGGGCTCATACATGTTTTTCCCAATTGAAAACTTTTGTCAGTTTCTTTTTAGGAGCTTATAATCTCTTTGCCTCTATGAAGTCTGAAGTGCTGTAGGTTTATAATACCAAAATAACAAAATAATCCAGAAAAAAAGAACAAATAGACAACAATGATAGCCTATCCTTTCCCCCTCCCCCAAGTTGTTATGAGCTCTCTTTTGTTCTCTCTGGCCCTCAGGAAGCAAAAATATATCAGTTTAATCAGCACTCCAAGTCAGGGTGACAAAAGACAGACACTTTTGTGGCCCCTTGAAAATTTGAAATGCTGGACACAGAACCCTCCTTTTTCCCTCTTAGGGTAAAGCCATGAATTGGATATCATTTTTCCAATTATCTGAATTCTGCCAGCCTCCATTCTCAGGACTGCCTTTCACTGGCCCTGAAATAAGCCTCCGAGCTCTTTAGTTCTTCATAGCCAACCTAGGCATCCAAAGTATGCCCGTTCCAAGTCACATGAGGAAAAAAAAAATTCTCTTAGGCACACCCCCAAACAGTGGCTGTATATTCAACTCTTCTACTTTCAAGTGAGAAGCTGTGAGTTGTAATTTTTCTCTTGATCATGCAGAGTTCTTCTGGCTTGGGGAAAGGAGTATCAGTTGATGTGAAATGACTTTGGCTTTTTCTATCCATTTCAACATGCCTGCTCTTGACTCTGCTTGCTTAGGGTGAGGTAACTTCATAAATGATTTCTGGAGGGGCTAAAAGGTTCTTTTGAGAATATATTGTTATTAAGTCATTGTCCACATGGGGAAACAAAGTCTGTGGCTTCCTAATCTGAACTTTTGCTGATGTAACTCCTTTCTAGCTTTATTTTTGGTTGCTGTTACCAATTTTTAGTTAACCTCATATTTGTAAGAGAACATTTCCTATATAATTTAGTTCCATTGCTATTTGTAGACTTCTGTTATGGCCTTAGATATAGGTAAATTTTGTAAGATTTCTAGTATAATTATAGAAATTTTGTATAACTTCTAATTAGGAGGAAAAGTATGCATTCTGTCATTGTGGGGTACTGTTTTTGTATATATTTATTGGATTGTTTGCTAATTGAGTTATTTTACTTTTCTATACCTTTAGTGATTTATTTTCTCAGTGTGTGGTACTGGGGGTTGAACCCCCGGGTGTTCTACCACTCATAAACATCCCCAGTTCTTTTCATTTTTTTTAGAGAAGGAGTCTAAGTTGCCTAGGCTGGCCTTGAACTTACGGGATTACAGGTATGTCCCACTATACCTACCATTTAATGATCTCTTTTATTTTTGGTCTGGTCTTTTAAAAAAAGTAACCAGTGCTTGAGAGAGTCATAAAAATCCTTCACTATGACATGGATTCATCAATTTTTGTTTGACATGTTTTAACACAATGTAATAGCAATTTAGAATTTTTGTATCTTTCTGATGAATAACACCCTCTATCATTTTGCAGTGTCTTCTATCTACAGTAACACTTGTTCATCTTTGAAAACCTATTTTGTCTTCTATTTAAAAAGATCTCTTACACAACCTCCCCCCCCCGCCCCTTTTTGGTGGTGCTCAGGATCAAACCTAGGGCCTTGAGTATGCTAGGCGTATGATCTATCACTGAGCCACATCCCCTATCTTCTATCTTTTAACTGTAAGGGTCTATTCCTTGTACTCACTTAAGATTTCTTTTGCCAAGCTTTTGGGTGGCACATATTTTCCCATCATTTTGCTTTCAGTATCCTTGTTTTTAGTTGTGCCTCTTGAAAAAAATATACCGTTCAGGTTTGCTTTCTATTCAATCTAATATTCTTTGCATTTTAAATGCAACCGTTGGTTCATTTGTTTAATACAATTACCGATAAATTAAAATCTATAATTTACCACATGGCTTCTTGGGCTACTTGTTCTACATTCATTTCACTCTCTTCTTTTGTCTTCTTTCTTTTTTGTATTGCCTTTTTAGAAGTTATTTTTCATTATTTCATTTTTTTCTTTCTTTATTCACTTGTACATTATACTCATTTATAGTCTCTTAAGAGGAAGGTGCTCTGAGAAATGCATTGTTAGGTGATTTCATCACTGTGAACATAATAATGTTCAGTCACATGACACTTTTTGTCAATGAGAGACTATAGATATGATGGTGGTCTCAAGATTATAGTGAAGCTAAAAAAATTCATGCTGCCTAGTGACATCATAGTCTTCATAATTGTATAGCCCAATGTATTACTCATGTATTTTTGCTAGTATTAGGCAAATCTATTGTGCTTCCCAGTTATATGAAAGTATAGCACATACAATTATGTACAGCATGTAACATTTGACAATGATTAGAATCATATTACTGGTTTCTAGAGTTACTGTATCATACTTTTAACTGTAAGAGTCTATTCCTTATACTCACTTAACAAATAGTTTACTGTAAGTAGTATGAAGTGTCATACTAACAGCAGCCACATCATCTCTTGATTGCATTATTTTCTTTTGCTTGATTTGATCTCATGTTGTTTCTTTGTTCATCATGATCTGTAAGTGTACCAAATCCCCTCCTAATGTTGCCAGTAAAAGTTCACAATAGCAATAGGCTGTACCATATCAAGCTTATGTACAGATTTGTGCAAGTATACTGATATTTGCACAATGAAGACATCATCTAATGATGCATTTCTCAAAATGACTGCCTATTGTTGAGTCAAGCAGAACTATACTTACACAAATGTAGATGTTAGGGGTGCATACTGGACTAGTCTTCTCAATGCAATCAAGATAAATAGTAAACACAAGATGAATGAGGCTACTGCTGGTGTAAACTTACATACTATTTCATAATAAACATTTTTTTGTAAGTATTAGGAGTATACTCTAGAATAACAATAAAAATTATGATATGGTAAATACATAAGACAAACATCATTTATTATCAATATTACATACTGTGCATAATTTTATGTGGGATACTTTCAGAGCAGTAGGTCCATTTGTACCAGCAGCACCACAAATACATGAGTAATGCATTTGACAATGTTGTTATGAAGTCTAAAGTGAGACTAGGTGATAGGAACTTTTCAGTTACATTACAATCTTATAAGACTACTATACATTTTTATATTAAACCTGGTTATATATTATTTTAGTGGCTATATTAGAACTTCTAACAAGTTGTCTTGATGTTTGAAGTTTATTATTAATCTAAAATTTGCCTTCTTTTGTGCAATGCAAAGGCGGTAGCCATTTAATTACTTTCTTAATTATATGTATTCCTTTATATTTAATGCTATCTGTATTTTTGTTATGGTTTAGATATGTGTCTCCCAAAAGTTCACCTGTGAGACAATGCAAGATGGTTTAGAGGTGAAATGATTGGGTTATGAAAGCCTTAACCCAATCAGTGAATTAATCCCCTGATAGAGATTAACTGAGTGGTACCTGTAGTCAGGTAGGGTGTGGCTAGAAGAGGTGGGTCCCTGGGGGCATGCCTGTGGGTTATATATTTTGTCTTTGTTGAGAAGAGCTCTCTCTCTGTGCTTAAGCCATTTGAAGTATGCTGTCTTTATCTGCTTTGCTCCATCATACTCTTCTGCCATGCTGTTCCGTCTTACTTCAAGCTCTGAGGAATGGAGCAGGCTGTCTGTGGACTGAGACCTCTGAAACCATGAGCCCCAAATAAACTTTTCCTCCTCTACAATTTTTCTTATCAGGTCTTTGGTTACAGCAATGAAAAAGCTGACTAAAATAATTTTAAATTCCAAGAGGTAGGTTGGGTGCTGTCACACATGCCTATAACTATAGAGACTCAGGAGGCAAAGGTAGGAGGAATTTAAGTTTGAGACCAGCCTGGGAAACTTAGACTCTGCCACAGAATAAAAAATAGACAGGCTGAGGACACAGCTCAGTGGTAGAGCTTCCCTTGGTTCAATTTCCAGTAGGCCCCCCTAACAAATTACAAATGAATAAACTCTGAGACATTACATTATTACTACATATAGTATATATACATCATCTACCAATGTGACTAAAAAATGGTGTTATATATTTCCACATTTACTCTTTTCATTGCTCTTTGATCTTTTCTGCATCTTTGACATTCCCTCTCAGATCATTTTCTTCTGCCTTAATATCCCTAATTATTCTTTGGTATAGATCTACTAGTAACAAATATTCCTAGGTTTTGTTTCAAAATTTCTTTAATATGTTCTTTATTTTTCTCAAAATTTTATGAAGAAAAGTTTTAAATATACAACAATTTAAAGGATTTTACAATTACCACCTATATATCTGCCATCTAAAATCTATAATTATCATTGTATTATTTTATCATAAATCTCTCTAGTCATCCATTCACTATTAACTATCTTATATTTTTAAGTATTTCCTAATAAGTTGCAAACTATATTCCTAAAGGCTTCATCAGGCATGTTATTAATTAGGCTAAATATTTGTTTATTTCTTAAGGGGGAAAATACATATTCACCATTAAGTGAATTTTGTCAAATGCATTATTACCAGCTTGGAATTTCCTCATTGTTGTTGTTATTGTTATTAGTAGTAGTAGTACTGGGGATTAAACCCAGGGGCACTTAACCACTGAGCCACAACCCCAGCCCTTTTTAAAATTTTGAGATGGTCTAAGTTGCTTAGAGCCTTGCTAAGTTGCTGAGGCTGGCTTTGAGCTTGTGATTCTTATGCCTTAGCTTCCCAGGCTGCTGGGATTACAGGCATGTGCCATCACGCCCATTTTGTTATTTTTGAAAGGTATTTTTTTTCTAAATTGTAGTTATTTTCATGTTGCACTGTAAGAGACATGATTCCATTGTCTTTTGACTTTAATTTTGTTGTTAAAAAGTCAGGTTTCATTCTAATTGTTGCTTCTTTAACCTACTTTGACTGCAATTTTTTTCTTTGCTTTTTTATTTCCAGTTTTACCATCATGTGCCCAAATGTGGATCTTTTTATTTTATTTGAAGTTCATAAGACTTATTGAATCTATGCCTTGGTGTGTTTCATCAGTTTTGGAAATTTTTCTATTACCTTTTTAAATATGGCACCTTTCCTATTTCCTCTCTTTTTGATAATCTAATTACATGTATTTTAGACCTTCTCACTGCATGTATGTCTCCTATCCTTTTATGTGTACCTTTTTTTTTTGGTACCAGTGATTAAACCCAGGGGCACTTTACCACTGAGCCACATCCCCAACCCTTTTTGATATTTTATTTAGAGACAGGGTCTTACTAAGTTGCTTAGGGTCTCGCTAAGTTGCTGAGGCTGGTTTTCAATTTGCAATCCTCCTGCTTCAGCCTCCTGAGCCACTGGGATTACAGGTGTGCATCATCACGCCTACTTTATGTATATCTTTTTATCTTTGTTTTTCTCCATAATTTATTCTGAATATTTTCTTTTGAACTCTTCTTCCAGTTCACTGATTCACTCTTTGGCTTTAACTACAGACTCCTGGTTAAGACTTACCTCTTTCCCACCCCACCGCATGCACTCAAAGCTCATAATCAACATCTGCCAATGTGACCAAAATGACTGGTGTTTTTACCCTCTATCTGGGTTTAAATCTATCATTTAATCATCACATCTGTGGGCACTGAGACAACTTTTCCACCATCCCCTCCACTTTATATAGGTGATTTGTTTTTCTCTTATTCCATAGCACACATGTTCCAAGGAGGCCGTAATTTTAGGTAGTTCAATTCACTACTATATCCCCAAACACCTAAACAAGGCTAAGCATTCTATAAGCACTCAATAAATACGTACTGAATGAATAGACAGTATGCCGCTTTTGTTTTTAAGTAATCACCAAACTGAAACTTTCTGAAAAACAAATCAAAACCTTTATTTCTTAACAACAAAAGTTACAAGGAATAGCACAACAATAAACTAAAAAATTTCAAAGCAGAGAAGGAAAATAGTTCAGTGCTTATTTGTTATTTTCTTCCCCATATTAGTCAGCTGTCCATAGATTTAGGACACAGAAACAATCTTCCATTTCCCACTCTGAATCCTGACTCCTTGACTTATGGTTTGGATATTGGATGCCCTCCAATGCTCATGTATGAGACAATGCAAGAATGCCCAGAGGCGAAGTGACTAGGTTATGAGAGGTATAATGTAATTGATGGCTTAATCCACTGATATGGATTAACTAGGTGGTAATTCTAGGCATGTGGGGTGTGACTGGAGGAGGTAGGTCACTAAAGGCATGTCTTTGATTTATATATTTTGTCTCTGATGAGTGGAGCTCTCTCTGCTTCCTAGTGATCATGTCCTGGGATAATTTTTTCCACCAAGCCTTTTTGCCATAATGTTCTGTCTCACTTCTGGTCCAGAGCAATGGAGTCAGCCATCTACGGACCAAAACCTCAGAAATAGTGCACCAAATAAACTTTTCTTCCACCAGTCATTCTTATTAGGTCTTTTGATCACAGTGATGAAAAAGATGACTAAAACACCAACTAAATGATATGTCACTGCTCCCTGAAGTCTATTTACTAGGGTTAGAAAGGAATCAAGTAGTCCTCAATTTGGGTGACTGTAATGTTTGATTTATTAATAGCTTCAGTGATCCCCTATAGCAGCATCAACCCAGTAGTATTTATGGTGCAAGGACCATCCAAGTCCCAAGTTGTATCATTTAGGTTTAAATACCTTGCTTTAACATTTCCAAATAAGCTTTCTTCTCTTTAGGCTGATGGCAAATGTTGGGGAGGTCAATTTTCTTAATCAAATTTTTTTGAATTGAAAAGTATGCTCATTGTAAAAAGACAAAAATTACAGAAATATAAAAAATTAAGTTTCTGTTTTTCTCCTTCTTGGTTCCTTCTTCCATACCCAAATCCAATATCAACAGAGCAGTTTCGTATGTAGCTCTTATAGTTCTCATTCATATGCAAATAAACATTTTTATAAGCTCCAAATCTCTACCATAAAAACAGGTAGATACAGGAGAAACACAAAACTACAACCTAAACATTCTTCTTCATTTTTGAATCAAGTGTATAGTATGGCCATAACTTTAGTTCAGATTAGCTAACCTAGTGATATCTGTTGCTGTAATCACAGCACTGGGAATAATGAATACCAGTAATAATTTATACTTAATGTCAAAACTAGAATTATTCTGTAATTTGCCCATATTTACAGTTAATTCCATGTAGAACTGAGTAAATACTCAAAGTTGTAGATGTGATGAAGAGAAAAAGAAAAGCTTGAAGATGGTTTAACGTTACAATGTTTTTCAAGTATTTGATGATATATCTGAAATACTCTAATTTTGAACATAATTCAAAATAAAATGAAAGAGGCAAAAGAGGACATGAAAATGATGATGTCTTTCAAATTCTAGGTTTGTGTGCTTTTATAATTATATAAAACATAATTCCCTATGTAATTATTTCAACAAAAAACAAAGTGCTAAAGTGATTATATGATAAAATTTGTAGCCAGGTGATTATTTCCATAAAAGCAAAATTAATTATTAAGTCATAGTAGAGAACATTAGAAAAACAGACTAAATTTCTCTAAACCTTGCTTCTTTACAAATACATTGGCTTTGCCAGTAATTAATTTTGAAATACTATTTCCCATAAAGCTGTCTGAAAGCCCAAAACAACTATATAAGGGAGAGTTTCTAAATAGTTACCAAAAAAAGTCTTAATTTTTCTATTTTTGAAGGTTATACATTTTAATATGATCTTTTGGTTGATTTATGTAAAGCTTTGTATTTTTCATTTTCTCAAGCCCATCACTGCAGTGATGTATGATACACTTTAATATCAAGTTTGCTATAAGCAATAAAATCAGGGTCCCAAAGAAATTTTAATATATTTTCCCCATTTCTAACTCGGCTTTCCATTATTCAATTATTTTGCTTGGGATCCCATGTTTAGTTGGTATTTTAATACACATATAAATAATTTAAGATTTTAACTTAAAGAGAAAATTTAAATTATTTAATAGAAAAAGTGTAATGGTGGTCATCATATATAAAGTGAAAATCTGAATGATAACTAAAACATACACCAACAATTTCTCTAAATGTTGTATTTTTTATTCTAGTTTGCTTAGAGCATTTTTCTATAATAAAAAAACAAAGTTACTCATAAAATGATATTCAACATGAAATGGGAAACATATCTCTAAGAATCTGTATGAAGGAAAAAATGAAGTATGAATAATAATTGGTTAAATTGAAAACGTCTTATTGAACTTTTATCTAACATTTTAGAAGCTAATAGCTGAATCAGAGGATAAGACACTGAAAAAGATCAGTCTTCAGGAAGTTTGTAACCTAGTAAAAATAATTAAGTCCTTGATTACACAAAGCTGAATAAAGTTACTTGTCACAAAAAGGGAAGAAGAAAAGTGTTAGGGTAGTTTATCTTGTTGATTAAATGTATTTGAGTTCAAAGTTGCATCATGGATAAGATGTAAGTAGTTAAGGGAAGAAGAAAAGAAAGCAGATAAGACAAAATAAGCAAAGGGAGGAAAGAAGCAGGAGTGTCAAAATGGTTCAGTATTATTAAAGGATAATTTCTTTATCAGTATTATTAAAGGATAATTATTAAAGGATAATTAAAGGATACATATAGGGGAAGCCTAAGAGAAAGGGTGAAAAAGGATGCTATAGACATGCCAAATGGCCTTCAATTCATGGCCAATCATCTTATAACTTTAGAAAGGAATGTAACACTATTGTGGAATTTCATGCAGGAAAATGAACACTAGAAAGGAAAATCAATATGGCAGTAGAATTGACTATGGAATGTATGGAAGCAAAAAGTCAACTTAAACTAGAAGAGTTTGGGCAAGATACAACTTTAATTGGAGAGATGGACAAGGGGATGTAATGGGGTAAGAGATATATTAGAACTACAATATAAAGGATGAGATAACCAATTGAATGTTTATGGAGAAAAAGATACAGTTTATAGAATGATGCCAAAATCCTGTGCCTGAATCACTAGGGGTAAATCAGTTGTAATAAATTAAAAATGGGGAAAATACACTTGGAGTGGGAAATGAGTTCAAATTTCATACATAACGACAAACAGTCCCAAGGCCATATTTAACAAGTCCAATTGTAACAATGAATATAAAAGATATCTAAACAGAACTCTGATGAACTAAATAAAAGTTCTAATAAATAACTATATAAGATTAACTAAATCAAAGTTCTGAGAACTAAACGTGTGGATATATGCCATATACACAGGGAGACTCAATATTACCAAAATGTCAGTTCTTCCCAACTTTATCTAGAGATTCAACACAATTCCAATAAAAATCCAAACAAGGTATATTGTGGATAGGAAACAAAAGACACAGTATAGTCAATATAATATTGAAGAACAAAGTAAATCAGATGACTGACACTATCTGACAAGATTTATGATGTCATAATAATCAAAAAAGTGTAGTGTGGGCAAAAGAGTGGATGGGTCAATGAAACAAAGCAGAGAGTCCAGAAATAGTTCACACAAATAACTAAAATAATAAAGCAATACAATGAAGAAAATGGTGCTGGAACCAATGGATATCTACTTTTAAAAAATAAATCTATACACTGATCTTACATCCTTTACAAAATCAATTCAAAATGTATTAAAGACCCAAATGTAAAACACAATGCTATCAAACTCTCAAAAGATAACATAGAATAAAATCTAGATAAATTTGGGTTTGGGTGGGATTTTTTAGATATAACATTACAGGAAAGAAGGAAAAGAAGGGAAGAGCTGATAAGCTGAGCTTCATTAGAATTAAGAACTTCTGCTCTGTGAAAAACACTACTATGAGAGGGAGATGACAAACTATAGAATGGGAGAAAATATCTGCAAATGACATATCTGATAAACTGCTATCCAAAATATATGAACTCTTTTTTTATGATTTTTTATTTTTATTTTTTAGTTGTCAATGGATTTATTTACTTATTTATTTTTGTGTGGTGCTGAGAATCGAACCCAGTGCCTCACATATGCTAGGCAAGTGCTCTGCCACTGAGCTACAGCCCAAGACCCTATGAAGAACTCTCAGTGCTCAATATTAAAATAAATAATCCAATTAAAAATAAGCTAAAGATCTAAAGAGAAATTTCACTAGAGAAGATATACAGATGGCAGATAAGCATATGAAAAGATGCCCAATGTCTTAAATCATTACAGAACTGTAAACTTAAACAACAATGAGATAACACTACAAACCTGTTATAATGGCAAAAATTCAAACCACAGACAACATCTAATGCTGGTGAGGATATGGAAGAAAAGAAACTCTCATTTATTACTGGTGGAAATGCAAAATAGTATTGCTATAATGGAAGACAGTTTATCAGTTTCTTACAAAGCTAAACATCCTTTCATTAAACTTTTATAACCCAATAATCATACTCTTTGGTATTTACACAAATGAATTGAAAACTTACATTTACACAAAAACCTGCACATGGACGTTTATAGCAGTTACATTCATAATTGCCAAAAAGTGGAAGCAACCAAGATGTCCTTCAGTAGGTGAAAGGATAAAAGAAACTTCGGTATGTTCAGACAGTAGAATATTATTAGGTACTAGAAAGAAATGAGCTAACAAGACTTAAAACACATGAGGGAACTTAAATGCAAACTTATATGTGAAAGAAGCTAATTGGGAAAGGATATGTACTGCATGATTTCAACTATATGACATCCTGGAAAAAGAAAGGTATAGAGACAATAAAATGAGTGATTAAAGAAGACCAAGGAAGGGACGAACAGGTGGAACACAGATTTCAAGGTGGCAAAACTATTCTGTATGATGCTTAATGGTGGACACATGTCATTTAACACGTCAAAACCCATAGGCTGTACAACATTAACAGTAAACCTTAATGTAAACTATGGGCTTTTGTGATAATGATTCATCAAAATAGGTTCATCAGTTGTAAAAAATGTATCACTCTGGCACAGAAAGTTAATGGTGGAGTAGGCCATGCTTGTGTGGAAGCAGGGAGTATATATTGAGAATTCTGTACTTCTAAATTTTGCTGTGAACTGAAAGTTGTGCCCCCACAGAAAAGTCTGTTTTTTAAAAAAGACTGTGTAAGGTAAACATGGTTATAAAATAACAAATAAGTGTTATGGTATTATTCCTACTTGTCCAGTAATGTTGATACTTTTGAAACGTAAGTATTTTCAAAACAAAAATGAGAGCTCACTTTGGTGATACACAGTAAAATAAGCTCAACTGGCTAAGTAAAGTGATTGCCTTTTCATATGCCTCTATATCATGACATAGATTATAGGGATGGGAAGGAGAAAGAGGAAAATAGTGGGATGAAAGAAATAATTAGACACACAGCAGTTGCAGGTAAAATTAAAGGGGAACAAGAGAGACATGTCACACAGTGTAGGAGCACTCTCCATACCTTCAATCCCTCCCTTCCATCTTTCCCCATTCTATGCTAATGGACTGTGCACTTGACAGAGAGCACCCTTTTGTTTGTAACTTTGGGCCTGATTGGTCCAGGAGTGTATATAAGCCTCTGCACTTTCTGGAATAAACGGTGTTTCTGCCTCTCGCTCCAGCAGAGCAGTTTTTTACCCACACCCCGGGGTCTGGGTGAGTGACCCCGCAGACCATCACCCCCATCCTGGGAGACCCCTCTTCATCGCTCAGGACCCCAACTCGTACAGCAGACCCACACAGCACGACCTTAAAGCAATAATTGGCGCCCACGTGCTCTAGGGCTTCTCGACTCCCTGGTAAGAATTCCTGACGGTCCCCCTGTTTTGCTGGTGAAGGTAACACTAGCCTTTTTGTCATTGTCTTCTGTGTCTGTTTGTCTTTGTGTGATAAAGTTAGGTCATGAAACATACTTCTACATCCTGGCTCCTCCGGCAGTCACAAAGGGTCTGATCAGCCCAGTGACTCCAACCCTAGTTCTAAACATTTTCCTGTTTTTCTCTCTCCTAGTGTTCCCTCCTACTTTTGGGAGGCTTTCCCCTTTCCTTGGCTGCCCATCTACGCGGGCTGGTCTCGTCTCTCCCCCAGCCCTCCTCTGCCGGCTCCACGTGGGCCCTTTGCCTCTCGAATTGGTGCTGCCCTGCGGTACCCGCACCTCTACGCTTGTGTTTTCCCAAAGGGCAGGCCCCGCCCCGGGAACGCACAGCCCCTCCCCCGCACCCAGCTGCAGCAGTCCCAAGCTCCTGCGCACAGAGCACTGCTGTGAGGGACCCACCTCCTGCCAGTCGCTGCACAAAAAAGTAAAGGAAACCACTTTTGCGGAGGCTCTGCCCACCAGCCGCAGGGGCCACCCCAGTTCCAAGTGGCATTGGTCCTGCCAGCCGTGCAGCAGCCCACGCCTGCTATACTCAGCGCTCCCTAGTGCCTGCGGGTGGCCCCGTGGGCCTGCCATGGCCCCACCCGTGCCTGCTGCCATCCCACACGCACACAGGCCTCTGTGCCGCCAACCTTCTGCGGTAAAATAAACAAAACTGCTTCTCTGGTGGTCCCACTGCTCTGGTCCCGCTGGCCACCGCCTACTGCCTGCAGGCGGCCCCACACAACCACCGTGGTCCCACTCACTCCTGCTGCTGTCCCACGCAGGCCTCAGTGCCACCTGCTGGCAAAAACTGTTCCAAGGCCTTAAAGTGACCGTGCCCCTGCCAAGGTGCTGCGCGGCCCTGCCCACAGGAGGCCCCTTGTGTCTGCTGCACCCTGGGCAGTCCCATGGGCACCCCTGCCCACTTGAACTCTCTATCTCTTGGCGGAGAACTGCTTGCTGCTGCCAGCGTTCCCAGGGAGAACTCAACAAAAGCACTGCCATGAAAGTGTCCTGCGCAAAAAAAATTTTTTTTTTGCACTTGCAGAGAAAAGGGAAAATTACCAAGCATGCTAACCTGCATCTCCTCTGATCATGGCCACCCACCTCCCCAGCTACCTGTCTAAGCTGCAGGCTGACCAGAGTCACTGCCTGCCCCATCTGTAGCTCGAGTGCGACGCAAATAGTCCGCCGGACAAGGGTCCAGCCGCCATTTAAGCGTTACTGTTTGCTTTCGCTTTTAACGTCTCTACCACCACGTCTTCAACATGGGAAATGTAGTCTCCTAGGTCCTCTCCTCCTTCATGGAACACCCTTCTCTTGTAAACCCCCCTCCCTCCAACTCCCTTCCTATTTGCTCCGCCCTGCCTTCAGCGCCCCCAGCAGTCGCTCCTCCCCCTCCTCCCTACTTTGCTTCCTCTGCCTGCGACTTGCTCACTCTTCTCTCTCCTTCCAACCCTTTTTGCCTGACCCCACCCGCCACCCATGCTTACATGGTTAATCTTCAGGCAGATCGTAACATCAGTCCCTCGATCCCCACTCCAGTCCCTGAGCTTACTCAGCTATGCAAGGCCTGTCAAGACGCTGGCCTCTCTTCTCCCTTTTTTCTACAACTTCTGGAGTCCTAGTCCTTCTCTCTCCAAACTCCCTTTGATTGGTTTTCCCTTCTCAAGGCAGTTCTATCTACTTCCCAATACCTTCAGTGGAAGGCTTCTTACCTAGAACTTGTAGAAGAATGGGCTCGTCACAATATAACAGTCTTAATTTTTTCATGGATATGCTATCTGGCAGGGGTGGCTTTACGTCCCCCCAGTCTCAGGCACTTGTCGGTAATCTTATTTACTTTGAGCAAGTCAAGGACAGTGCCCTTAGAGCCCTTTATAATTTGAGCCCTCCCACTCCTCAGGAACTTTACAAAAACCTTATTCTACGTCCTGATGAATGGTTTCCTGATTTCTTGGCTCGTGTCATCCAGGCGGTTGAAAACAAAGTAAATACTGGCCCAGGCCAGGACGCCCTCATTCGGTAACTTGCCTGGGAAGGTGCTAATTCCACTTCTAGAGTGTCAATAGCCCCAGTGAGACATAAGGAACTCAATAAATGGATTTCTGCCACTAAGGAAGTTTCTGCCCCGACTCAATTTTAGCCCTCTCGGTGGCCCTCAAGTCCTGCTTGACTTCTAACACTCCCTCGGCCTTCATGGGCCACTCTCAAGCCCTTATCTGTTGGGGATGCAACAAACCTGGGCATATAGTCCGCAACTGTCCCTTTAATCAGTCATGTGAGTTACAAAGGAAGCCCCGCACCCCAAGCCCTCATTGCAAAAGGGGTACCATTGGGCCCAAGACTGCCAGTCCAATCCTTTGAACTCCAACAGAGGCAACCCTCAGCCCCGTTAAACAAGAAGGCCCCTATCCCTAAGGTCAATTGGACAGTACCTTTGCTCCCCACAAAACCTAGCATGACCATTTATCTCAATGGGAAACCCATTAAAGGTCTCATCGACACTGGAGCTGATGTTACTATTTTTGACACTGGAACTGCCTCCCTGTTCCCTTCTTGGAAATTCACCAGCGGGCCTAACATCCTTGGCATTGGTGGATTCACACCCTCTCGTAGAGTAACTTCACAGGTGACATGGAAGGATCTTGATGGTGACTCCAGATGTATATACCCTCTCATAGCTGAGGTTTCTAATACGCTTTGGGAATGAGATTTACTTTCAAAAGTGGATGTAGTCCTTACCACAGATGACAAGTCTCCTCATGACGAGTTACTGGTCCATGACAAAGTAAGCCTCTCTGGGAGGAACCCCCAATTCTAATGGCCACTGCCCCACTGTGGGATCTCATCCGCCTTAGTTGGGTGGACACCTCACCCTGCTGGGTGGAGCAGTGGCCTATTATTGAGCCTGAGCTTTCAGCATTAAAGAACCTTGTCCACGAGCAACTAGCCTTAGGTCATATTGAGCCTTCAACTAGCCCTCATAATTCTCCCATTTTTGTCATTCAAAAAAAAATCAGGCAAATGGAGATTCTTACAGGATCTTAGACATATCAACAAGAAAATGGAAAAAATGGGCACATGTCAAGGTAGCCTTCCTTTCCCCTCAGCCACCCCAATAGATCACTATATTGCTATCATTGACATCAGGAACTACTTTTTTTCCATCCCTCCTCATGAGGCACACAGGCCTTACTTTGCCTTTTCTGTCTGGGAATCTCATCATGCCAAACCTTGTGAGCGATATCAATAGAAAGTCTTGCCACAAGGAATGAAAAACAGCCCTACTATCTGCCAAATGTTTATGGCTAAAGCCATCACTCCCTTAAGGAGCAATGGCTATGCTGCTCATTACATGGATGACATCTTAGTGGCTTGCAAAGACCAAGCGTCTCTTCAAATGCTTCTGACTTCACTCCTAAAAAATTTAGAGAATCTTAATCTTCATGTGGCCAAAAGGAAGATTCAAACTCACCCTCCCTTCTCCTTCTTAGGATTTCATTTTTCTCAGTTGATATGACCTATTAAACTCTCTCTTGATATCCCTGATGACATCTCCGTGAAAGAGTTACAAAAATTATATGGTAATATTAACTGGATTAGGCCATTCTTGCTGTTACCTCCAAAAGTACTTGAACCTCTCTACGATCTGCTTAAAGGCAGCAAACATCCTTCTAGAAGGCTTCAGATTACCCCAGAAGCTAGAGACACCCTGGCAAAAATTAATCAACTGTTCACATCTGCCCAGCTTCAAAGATTTGACCCTGCTGTTCCTCTATCAGCCACAGTACTTTCCACCTTAAAGTTACCCCTAGGTGTCCTCTGGCAACGTGATGGACCTTTATTATGGTCACATCTTCCCTGGAGCTCCTGCCACAAAATTACCAGTCTCACCTCACAAATTATAGCCTTAGCAGTGAGGCTTAGAGAACAAGCTAGATCCATCTTTAATAAGGAAACTGACACCATAGTTGTACCCTTTCATCAGGAACAAACTGCCTTGCTCCTACAGACTTCCAGATAATGATGGAGGGATTTTCTAGATTGCTATCTTTCCATCTCCCTCCTTCTAAACTACTGCAGACCCTACAAGATCTTCCACTGACAGTGACCACTCATGCCTTTCCCTCGAGCAAACCCATGCCTATGGCCCCTTGTGTGTTCACAGACGCCAACACTCACCATCTTGGCTATGTTATAATGGGATCTAATATAACAATCAATCAATTTGTCCAAAGGTATTCTGATTCTGTCCAAGTAGCTGAATTGACTGCACTTATCCTGGTGCTGGGAAAATATCAGACCATTCCCTTAACATAGTTTCCGATAGCATATATGCTGTCAAGATCTGCTCTTCCATTGCTTATTTTTCATTTAGACCTGGAAACTATCCTGTCCATCAGCCTATGGCTAACCTCAAGGCTATACTAGAAGTAAGACAACAACCATGGTATATTATGCACATTCATTCCCATTCCAGGTTGCCTGGCTTCCTATCAGAAGGGAATGCCTCTACTGACAAACTTGTAAGTCAGCCTAAAGTCATGATGGCTGCTCTAGAACAAGCTAGAGCCTTACACCAGAGGTTTCACCTCTCAGCAGATAGTCTTCATTGCTTATTGCCTGAAATTCCAATCCAACAATGCAAACATCTGATCCATGTATGCTTCTCTTGTGGCCCATTGTTACAACTGGGTCCACTACAACCACAGGGAGTCAACCCCCATGGACTGACACCCAGCTCCCTCTGGCAGATAGATATCACTCATGTCCCTACCTTTGGGAAATGAAAATTTGTACATGTGATAATTGACATATACTCCTCCCTTGTATACGCTACTGCCTTTGCAGGGGAAAAAGCAACCCATGTGATTAAGGCTCTAAAGCAAGCAATGCTATTCATGGGTGTCCCATGGTCAATCAAAACAGACAATGGCCTGGCCTATGTCTCCCTCAGATTGAAGGAATTTTTAACTTCCTGGGGAATTTCCCATACCAAAGGGATTAACTATAGCCCTCAGGGACAAGCAGTCATTGAGAGAACCAATCACACTGTAAAGGAGATGCTTCAGAAATTTGATTGTACTGAGAAGGACCCTTCTTTGAGATTGTTGGATGCTTTATTTACCCTCAACTACCTCACTTTTGGCAAAAAAGGCCTCAATGCAGCAATCTGACACTGGGGTCTATTTACCTTCCCTACCACTCTTCCTTCGGTGTGATGGAAAGACCCCTTAACCATTCAATGGAAAGGCCTAGACCCTCTGTTCACACAAGGGTGAGGCTATGCTTATGTCTTTCCCCCAGAGTCTAAGCCCCTTTGGATCCCAGCCAGGAACATTCATCCAAGACTCTCTTGAGAAGACAATATGCCCCACCTGAAGAGAGAAGCCCCTTCCGTGAGTACCTAAACCAAAGCTAATGTTGTCTTTGACCCTTCTATTCTTCAAAAGGTGTGGAGTGAATCATTAACCATTAGATCCATCCAATTGAGTTATCATTGGGCTCTGGGTTCTAAGCCTTCTGGTTCTTTGTCAAACTAAACAAGCTCTTTTAATTCATATTGTTAAAGAATCACAGGAATACAAGAAAATTCCCACCGCATGGACTGCAGCCCTCAAGAACATGTAAGAAGCTCGCTCACCTCATCTTTGCTGGAAATGCAAGGCTTCGCAGCTTCAGCTGATCCTAACCTCTTCCCTTCCAATCCCTCCCAACCCTATCACCTCTTCTATTGGGAGAAAGCTCATTTTGGGGCACATGCACACGGGCTGGTTAGCCAAAGATGGGTAAGATGCTCAGAGGAGCACAACCTAAGACAGATTACAGTCTCATCTGCGACCCCCTCTATCATATGCAGCATGTACGAGTTTGATAATCCAGCAGAATGATTCTCTCCCATGAGGTGATTATCACGGATCCCTCCAACATGCTTGCTTATGGGCTATACAGGCCCCACTGACATTTCAAAGAAAAGTAAAAAGGGGGATATATAGGAGCACTCTCCATACCTTCAACCCCTCCCTTCCATCTTTCCCCATTCTATGCTAATGGACTGTGCGCTTGACAGACAGCACCCCTTTGTTTGTAACTTTGGGCCCGATTGGTCCAGGAATGTATATAAGCCACTGCATTTTCTGGAATAAACAGTGTTTCTGCATCTCACTCCGGCAGAGCAGTTTTTTACCTACACCCCAGGGTCTGGGTGAGTGACCCCACGCACTGTCACCCCCGTCCTGGGAGACCCCATTTTGTCTTCCCCAAAGATCCTTCCCCTCTTCGTCTCTTAGGATCCCAACTTGTCGAGCGGACCCATGCAGCGCGACCTTAAAGCAATAACACAGAGGTCACAGAAAGGTGGTGTTAACCAACGAAAAAGTCAATACAGAGAAGTTGGCAATGTTAATGAATAAGCC
>PVHX01009477.1:20840-76295 GCA_004024805.1 Geosciurus inauris
AAAAAAAAAAAAAAAAAAAAAAAGAGAGAGATAAAAAGAAAAAGAAGGAAAATGCACCATTTTTATTCAATGTCAGTAGATATCTCACCTTAAAGATATAACATTGTAATGTGCAATAGGGAAACTGACTCTGAAAACTAACGAAATACTAAAACAGCAAGGTGAATAGTGAGCTGTTTAGTAGAGTTGAACATATAAAGAGAGTAGTATCTACACAAGAATTTAGTGGTTTTGATTTTTTTTGTGTTTGTATATGCAGCAAAACCAGAAGGACCTTAAAATAATGGGTTCCTTTCAGGAAGTCTGAGAAATGTTTGGATAGTAATTGCTTCATTCTCTTGAGGGTTACTAGTTTTTTGATAAAAGGCAACCAACAGTCATCTTCTGTCCCTGACTGACCTACTTTCAATCCTGTTCATTATCATCTTTCTGGAAAACTGGTACCAGTAACTGTTTTTTATTATGGAAACTCTCATTCAGAGATTTCGGAGTTACTATTCTTTTTCTATTTTTGCTGAATTCTCATAAATCCTCTTGATCCTTCAGATTCCCTATCCCACATATGTAAGTAAGTAGGAGTGTGTCTCAAGATTTGGGGAAAAAACACAAACACACAGAAGACTTTTTCTAATCTCTTTTTTTTTCTGTCACTACTGTCATTTCCTTAACAATTTCAGATAGTATTTCTATGAAGACAGAAATGTATAAAGCAATATTTCAAGGATCAGACCTTTCAATCAAAGGATCTAATCCAGATCTTTACCAATTTCACTTGACATCTTTAAATTGGCTTTTTGCTGTATTTAACGAAGAGCTCTACTGCATTTTTGCCTCATTTTCCATCTTTCTCTTGTGTCTCTGTTCCCCTTAATATTTTCAGAAAAGCTATTATTTATCTTTCCTTTTTATTTGTATAAAGAAATCCAATTCACCATCGAATCTTCCCTGTAATGCTTATGCACAATAACCTAATTCTTATCTTGCTACATAATTTTTTTTTTTTTTTTTTTTGGTACCAGGGATTGAACTCAGGGCCACTCAACCACTAAGCCACATCCCCAGCTCTATTTTTGCATTGTATTTGGAGACAGGGTCTCACTGAGTTGCTTAGTGCCTTGCTTTTGCTGAGGCTGGCCTTGAACTCGTGATCCTCCTGTCCCAACCTCCCCAGCCGGTGGGATTACAAGTGTGCGCCAACACGCCCAGCTTGCTACATGATTTAATATTTGGTTTTATATAGTCCTTCGTTTTCTTATTGTTTAATGTATGACTTATTCCCATTTCACTGGCCTGCAAACTTTTCAGAAATGTCTTTGTATCATAGAGCTCTTAAAATTATAAGCAGGTGTATTATTCTTAGTTATTGATGAGGAGCTGCAAAAAAAAAAAATCACTAATGACAAAATCAATTTTCTTTCTCTTGTCATCTAATGTCACATAATTATATATACAGAGTCAATGTCTGTATGTCAATTTTCTAATAAAGTCACTGTGAATCAGATTTACTTGCCTTGTCTTCCAAGTGCAATTCTAAAAAACGTAGATAAGCCACAGGTGCAAATGCATCAGCTGAATGTATAACTACTTCTGAGGAATCCCTGAAATATAATTTATAATGCATTTGTTTACTACAAAAATTATGGCACATCATTCCTGCTACTGAAAAAAGAGACCAAAAATCCTCACTTTGTACTAATTTCCTTTAGTACATGCAGTGATTAACATGTATTTTTCATGATTTAATAATTGGGAAAAAGGATCAAGAATAGTAAACTTTTAAGAAAAAAATAATGGAGTTTTTCATCTTTATAAGGACACATAGTTCAACTTTTAGGTTCACTCAAAGCTCTTGGAACAATTTTAAGACTTAAACTCCTGTTCAATTTCATTTTCACAAATTTGCTCGGTAGGGGCTAAACATTAAACATTAGTGCTTTATCTTCATTATTCTTTTCATTTTCAAAAGGTAATTCATCCAGTGTTTCACACAAAATCTCAATTATCCTTCACATAAGCATTACCCAGGACGGTTTAAGCTTTAGCTGAACTCTTCACACTGCAATATCATTGCTATTAAAATTGATTGTCTGACATAGTAATTACCACGTTCAGGTAAAATGGTACGAACTGCTTGCTAGCACCATATGGATACATGTAAATTAACTCAACTTTATCAAAGATACCCTGTAAAGCACCTATGAATAACTAATACTATGTGTGAAGTTCTAATAGCTAATTATTTTTATTATTGTTTACTGGCAGTGGTAATACTTTGCATTTTAACTGAAAATTTAAATAGAAATTCCTCATATCTCTTTGATGCCTTAGGAAGTAGTTCCATTATTTGTATTAATATTGTTAGATTTTGACCACAATAGAATAGGAGAATAAATCCTTAGTTTGACTCTTTGTCACTAAGGCAAAAAACATGTTTAAATCAACTTTTGTGATGCAAAGTTACCTTAGAGGCAATAGAAGAAACCTCACAATACGTGACTGTAGAACACTAAGTTTTCATGAGCAAAATGTTTTTTTTTTAATATTTTTTTTAGTTGCAGATGGACACAACACCTTTATTTTGTTTATTTTTATGTGGTGCCAAGGATCAAACTCAGTGCCTCATATGTGCTAGGCAAGCACTCTACCACTGAGCCACAACCCCAACCCCGCAAAATATGTTTATTTTCCATTTGAAAGATTCAAGATAGATTTAAAAACAATGTTTGATGCCAGGCATGGTGGATTACACCTGTAATACCAGCAATTTGGGAGGGATCCTTGGAAGGAGGATTACAATTCAACATCTTAGCAAGGTCCTGTCTCAAAATGAAAAAAAAAAAAAAGACTGGGTATGTAGCTTAGTGTTAAAGGACCCCTGGGTTCAATCCTCAGCACCCAAAACAAACATAAAAGTATGTTTGATGATTTAAAAAATGTGAGATACATTTATGAATCTTTATATCAAAATGCATTTTGTTAATGAATAGGAAAAGCAACATTAAAAAGGACTTCTTTTATATACAACTATAATGAAGCAATTAAGATATTAATAATAAAAATAGAATGATAACTAGAGTAGAGCAAACACATCAGGGGAAGGGAGGTTGGGTGGGAAAGGAAAGTACTGAGGAATGTGACTAATCAGTTTATGTTATATGTGCTTGTACAAATATGGCACAATAAATTCTATTACTATTTATAATTATAATTCACCAATTAAAAAGACAGAATTTCTTGTTCATTAAAGGAAAAGCAAAGTATAACACAATAGAAATAGAATCATTAATGAGTCTGGATCCTGATGAAAAGATATGACTTTCTTTCACAGGTTACATCAACCAAATGATGCTTCCAGGTTCCATGAGGAGGAACAGAAAAATAAAGTTCAGAGGAGGCCCTCTTGTTTGCTACCACCTGCCTCTCTGGATTGATCCCTACTTGGTTTGTTACTCCTAAATTGTTATTTCTTTATTTCTCAGAGCTGTCTACTCTGGTTTTATCTTGATTGAGCAATCAGATTCCACCATGAATTCCTGTTATAATGTCACTTAACAGTGAAACCTGGTCTTGGAAACTGATCCTGAGCCTTAATTAAGCCTAATTTAGGCAGCTTGGTTTTGATATCCTTGACAATAGAGTGCACCAAAACTATAATCTGAAACAATACTATCTACTGAAAGGACCTGTCTCAGTAGAAAGGGTGCAGGCCTTCCCTTCTCCAGTCAGTTATCTCCACTAAAAACAGAAGGATGACAGCAAATAGCTTACTTAATTGATGCAATTACTGTATTTGAAATCAAGGTAATTATCAAGAGATAATATATGGTCTAAGGGGGCGGTTCCAAGATGGCGACCTAGACGGACGCCGTGGTCAGTCTCTCCAGAACCGAAGATTGACGTTGTGCAAATACCATCTCCCAGCCAGCTTCTGGACATCATCCTACAGCTACCTGTGCAGGAATTTCACTTGCGTGTGTACACAGGGCCACCAGGCAGCAGTGATTGCCACAAGCAACGTGACTTCAGCAGCAAAAAGCGGCAGAGCACCTCTGCCGGCAGCTCCGCTGTGGGCAGCTTGGAGCCCCAGTCCAGGGTTCAGCCTGGGCAGGGCCTGCTTCTACATGAGGGGGTGTGGGACAGCCCCTGGAAACAAACTGAACTCAACACAGAACACCGTGAATCGGCGGCGATTCCACCAGCTGCCTGGCCCAGAGTTACACTCTGCTGTGAAACCCACACCCAGGTCACCAGCAGGAAAACCCAGCAAGCAACGGACAACGCCACCTACTAGAGCAAGCAACAGACAACGCCACCTACTGGAGGTGAAAGGAACTATACCTGTTTACTTACATTGAAACTTTTTTTTCTTATTTTTTATTTTATCCTTTATCTTTTTCTCCTACTATTTCTATTGTTTCATCTTTTTGTTTTATTTCACTGCTCTTTTTTCTTTCCTTTCTTTCTTTTACCTTCCCTCTTTTCTCTCACTCTTTTCCTATCCTCTAATCCTCAACAGTTATGAAACCAAGCATTTGTTATACAGTGGGACACGGTAGATTGAGATTTATGAACTGTATACTAGAGTGGTAGTATACATTTTGTAACCCCCACTTGCATGTTTTATTTTTCTTGCTACCATCTCTCCTCGCTGTACTCTCTTTTCTTCTTCCTTACTGGTCTTCCTCAGCTCTCGGTCGCTCTTTCTAGTAATAGCCAACTTTTCTTGGATTCCTTTTTCATGCTTTCTAAGATCTAATAACCATATCCTCACTTCCTACTACCCTAACATTCTCTCCTATACCCCACTCTCAAGTTTCCTTAGCCCACCAACAGAAACTGTATAGAATACCAATAGATTATAAAGGAACCCATAATTGATATATATTGTGACTAAACTTTAAATGTATTTGGGAGCTATTAGGAACTACTTGGTTTGAAACTATATATTGCTTGTATTAAGATCAATCAATATTGGTCTCCCCCTTAAAAGAGAGGTATTGAAACCCTGCAGGGAAACTATACTCGTATAGGAGTAAAAACTATAACAACTTGGATTAGCAGTACTAGAAGGAAAGACACGCAATCACCAAGAAAAAACAAGGGAAGAAAGTGACTCAAACAAACCAAGATAACCCACTATTAGAATCCATGGTCAGTACAGCAGAAGAAATGACAGAACAGGAATTCAGGATGTACATAATTAAAATGCTCTGTGACTTAAAGAATGATATAAGAGAGCAAGCCCAGTCAGCAAAAGACCATTTCGATAAAGAGATACATAGGCAAATAAAGGAAGTAAAAGATCACTTCAATAAGGAGATAGAGAATCCGAAAAGGAACCAGACAGAAATCCTTGAAATGAAGGAAATAATAAACCAAATTAAAAACTCAATGGAAAGCATCACCAACAGATTAGACCACCGGGAAGACAGAACTTCAGATACTGAAGACAAAATATTTAACCTTGAGAATAGAGTTGACCACACAGTGAAGATGGTAAGAAGCCATGAACAGAACATTTGAGAACATTAAAAGGATAACATTAAAAGGATATGTTAATGGGATAACATTAAAAGACCAAACTTAAGAATTATTGGGATACAGGAAGGCATAGAACTCCAAACCAAAGGAATGAGCAATCTATTCAATGAAATAATATCAGAAAACTTTCCAAATATGAAGAATGAATTGGGTAATCAGATTCAAGAGGCTTACAGGACACCAAATGTACAAAATCACAACAGACCTACACCAACACACATCATAATGAAAATGCCTAACATTCAGAATAAGGAGAGAATCTTAAAAGCCACAAGAGAAAGGAACCAGATTACATATGGGGGAATCCAATTAGGATCACTGCAGACTTCTCAACCCAGACCCCGAGAGCAAGAAGATCATGGCAAAGCATATACCAAGCGCTAAAAGACAGCGGATGCCAACCAAGAAACTTATAACCAGCAAAATTAAGTTTGAGGTTTGATGATGAAATAAAAACCTTCCAAGATAAACAAAAACTAAAAGAATTCACAGCAAGAAAGCCGGTACTACAGAACATTCTTGGTAAAATATTCCACGAGGAGGAAATTAAAACCAACAATGAAAACCTGCAGAGGGAGGAGCTACACTAAAGGCCAATCAACAGAGAAACACAGTCAAGTTAAAAACTAAGAATAAATCAAAATGTCTGGAAATACAAACCATATCTCCATAATAACATTGAATGTCAATGGCCTAAACTTAGCAATTAAAAGACACAGAATGGCAGATTGGATTTAAAAAAATGACCAAACAATATGCTGCCTCCAAGAGACTCATGTCATAGAAAGAGATAATCACAGATTGAAGGTGAATGGATGTAAAAAATTTTATCACTCACATGGACTACGTAAACAAGCAGGAGTTTCCATCCTCATTTCAGATAAAGTGGACTTCAAACCAAAGTTAGTGAAAAGGGATAAAGAAGGTCATTTTATACTGCTCAAGGGAATCATACATCAACAAGACATAACAATCTTAAATATCTATGCCCCAAACAATGGGGCAGCCATGTTCATCAAACAAACCCTCCTCAAATTCAAGAACCAAATAGATCCCAACACAATAGTATTGGGTGACTTTAACACAACTCTCTCACCACTGGACAGATCTTCCAAACAAAAACTAAACAAGGAATCTACAAGACTTAACAGAGCAATCAATGGTCTAGACTTAACTGATATATATAGAATAATCCATCCATCAACAAGCAAATACACGTTTTTCTCAGCAGCTCATGGATCCTTCTCCAAAATAGATCAGATGCTATGCCATAAAGCAAGTCTTAGTAAATACAAAAAAATAGAGATGCTACCCTGCATTCTATCTGACCATAATTGACTGAAACTAGAAATTAATGACGGTTTAAAAAAAAGATGCCACTACAACAACTGGAGACTCAATAATTTGCTATCGAACAATGCATGGGTAACAGAAGACATCAGGGAAGAGATAAAAAAATTCTTGAAGGTAAATGAGAACTCTGATACAACATACCAAAACCTCTGGGACACTAAGAAGGCAGTGCTAAGAGGAAAGTTCATTGCATTAAGCTCACATATTCAAAGATATAAAAGTAAACAAATCAATGACTTGACACTACAACTCAAAGCCCTAGAAAAAGAAGAACAAAGTAACACCAAAAGAAGTAGTATAGAGGAAATAATTAGAATCAGAGCTGAAATCAATGAAATTGAAACACAAGAAACAATGCAAAAAATTGATAAAACAAAAAGCTGGTTCTTTGAAAAAATTAACAAAATTGAAAAACCCTTAGCCACTCTAACAAAAAGAAGGAGAGACAAAACCCAAAGTACCAAAATTTGTGATGTAAAAGGAAATATCACGACAGACCCTGCTGAAATACAGAGGATAATCAGAAACTATTTTGCAAACTTATATTCCAGTGAAATAGAAACCCCTGAGGACTCCGACAAATTCCTAGAGACATATGATCTACCCAAACTGAACCAGGAAGACATTCATCACTTAAACAAATTAATTACATGCAAAGAAATAGAAGAGGCCATCAAGAGCCTTCCATCCAAGAAAAGCCCTGGACCAGATGGATTCTCAGGCGAGTTCTACAAGACCTACAAAAAGAACTAACTCCAATACTCCTCAAATTATTCCATGAAATAGAAAGGGAAGGAACCTTCGAAGCTCATTCTATGAGGCTAGTATCACCTTGATTCCAAAACCAGACAGAGACATGCCAAAAGAGGAAAATTTCAGACCAATATCCCTGATGAATATAGATGCAAAAATTCTGAATAAAATTTTGGCAAATCGCAATCAATCTAACAAGAGTGGTGAAAGACCTCTACAATGAAAATTACAATATACTGAAGAAAGAAATTGAAGAAGATCTTAGAAGATGGAAAGACCTCCCATGTTCCTGTATAGGCAGAATCAATATTATTAAAATGGCCATACTACCCAAAGCGCTATACAGATTCAGTGCAATCCCAATTAAAATCCCAAAGTCCTTTTTTATAGAAATAGAAAAGGCAATCGTGAAATTCATTTGGAAAAATAAGAGACCCAGAATAGCCAAGGCTATACTGAGCAAGAAGAGTGAAGCAGGAGGCATCACAATACCAGACCTTAAACTTTACTACAAAGCAATAGTAACAAAAACACCATGGTACTGGCAACAAAATAGACATGTAGACCAAAGGTACAGAATAGAAGACACAGAGAGTAATGCACATAAATACAGCTATCTCATACTAGACAAAGGTGCCAAAAACATTCATTGGAGAAAAGACAGCCTTTTCAACAAATGGTGCTGGAAAACTGGAAATCCATATGCAGTAAAATGAAACTAAACCCCTGTATCTCACCATGCATAAAACTCAACTCAAAGTGGATCAAAGACCTAGGAATTAGACCAGAGACCCTGTGTCTAATTGAGGAGAAAGTAGGTCCAAATCTTCATCACGCTGGATTAGGCCCTGAATTCCTTAACAAGACTCCAAAAGCATAAGAAATAAAAGCAAGAATCAATAAACGGGATGTACTTAAACTAAAAAGCTTCTTCTCAGCAAAAGAAACTAATAATGAGGTGAACAGAGAGCCTACATTCTGGGGGCAAATTTTTGCCACACGCACATCAGATAGAGCACTGATCTCCAGGATATATAAAGAACTCAAAAAAACTTAACACCAAAAAAACAAACAACCCAATCAATATATGGAATAAGGAGCTGAATAGAAACATCTTAGATGAAGATATACAATCAATAAATATATATATGAAGAAAAGTTCAACGTCTCTAGCCATTAGGGAAATGCAAATCAAAACTACTCTCAGATTTCATCTCACCCCAGTCAGAATGGCAGCTATCCAAAATACCAGCAACATTAAGTGCTAGTGAGGATGTGGTGAAAAAGGTACACTCAAACATTGCTGC
The DNA here is from genome assembly GCA_004024805.1 of Geosciurus inauris. Lineage (NCBI taxonomy): Eukaryota > Metazoa > Chordata > Mammalia > Rodentia > Sciuridae > Geosciurus > Geosciurus inauris. The sequence goes on from PVHX01009477.1 coordinate 29,795, forward strand.
TGGGATTGCAAACTGGTGCAACCAATCTGGAAAGCAGTATGGAGATTTCTTAAAAACCTCTAATGTAACCACCATTTGATCCAGCTATCCCACACCTTGGCCTATACCCTAAAGACTTAAAAACAGCACATTACAGTAAAGCAGCCACTTCAATGTTTATAGCAGCACAATTCACAATTTCAAAACTGTGGAAGCAACCCAGATGCCCTTCAATAGATGAATGGATAAAGAAACTGTGGTACATATACACAATGGAATATTATTCAGCAATAAAAGAGAATAAAATTATGGCATTTGCAGGTAAATGGATGGAATTGGAGAACATTATGCTAAGTGAAGTAATCCAATCCCAAAAAACCAAATGCCGAATGTTCTCTCTGATTAGTGGATGATGATACATAAGGGGAGTGGGAATGTGGAACATAGGAGAAATAGAGGAACTCTAGATGCGGCAGAGGGGAGGTGGGGGGAGGGAAAGGGGAATGGGTATAGTAAAGATGGTTGACTGTGATCGTCATCACTATCCTTGGTGCATATATGAAGACACAAATGGTGTGACTCTATCTGGTTTGCAACCAGAAAAATGGAAAAATTGAGCTATACATATGTACTATGACTTGAAATGCATTTAAATAAATTATAAAAAAAAGAGATAATATATAACATTCTCAGCATTACATGAAAGAAAATGTGATTTTTGTGGATTCTATTAGATCGATAATCTAATTGACTAACATCATTTCATTCATTTATATAAAGCAAGAGTCCACTGGGAGAGACTAAATCTGAAATGAACAGTTTTTAATTTTAGACAGAATATGCCACAACTGCTCTTCAATTATCTGAAGCTACTTTTTTTCAAGGATGCCTGGTCTCTGTTTGCATCATACACTTCTCTGAGTCTTAAAAACAGGATCTGTCAGTATATCTTTAAATTAACCCAGAAAATGAAGATCAATTGTGACACAGCAAAAATGCTTTCTAGATGGCTGCCATCTTCTCCACTCCCCATTAACATAAGTAATCAATGTGTTACTACCTCTTCTACAAGTGAGGCTTTTGCATTCCAAGAGCTTGTTCACGTTCCCTTTCATTGCTATATTGGGCTCATCGCTACTTACAACTTTAAAATGGCAGCTAAGTCTGGTTTGAACTTCTTTCCTGAGGCCAGTCTCCTGAGGTGTGAGAGAACCTCAAAAGAAACCCTCAGTTCAAAAAGAACCTCTTAACCTCAAAAGAAAATTCCTTGTATTATCTTCTGAGACTCATAACTGGCCTTTGTTCTTTCTTCTCCTCTAATAAGACAACTGTGATAGGCTGGGGCCAAGACACTATATACCACTCCTGTTCAAACTTATGGTCTCTGTGTTCACTAAAGTGTACACAGATAGTCCCTATGGACTCACACCTACCCTCTCAGACATCTAGATGTGATTTCTGTGAAGCCTGTCCTGATACCCACAGCCAGTGCTAGTTTTCTTCTTCATGTGCTTTAGTACTGTGTTTACAGCCTGCCTGAAACACATCCACTGTAATTGTGACAGAGGTATTAGTTTTGTTAATTTTTGTCTGCCTGTCCATGTGCCATCCCAATCCACCCCTGGCTCAGTAGAGTATAATGCCTGGGATTAATTAGATATTTGCTAAATAGATAACTGTATAGTTAAACTTTGTCAAAATCTTTACATTTACACACTAACTACTGAAATGATCAGAAATCTACACTAATTTTAATTACCTATCTTCCTATAAATACATACTTTTTCATACATACATGCACACTGTCTCATACATGAGGAATACTTAAAAGTATGTGAAACAAAGCATGTAAACAAAATAGTAATGACAATTTCACAATACTTAATATTCATATTACATTTGATGCATATGTAAACATTAATGCACACATAGATATCAATAATGCCATATAATATCCCTAGCATAATAAAAATAAAGGTTAATGTGTCTAAAAATTTAAACAGAAGAAAAAGAGTTATTACATTTAAATAAATTCTTAGGTAATATAAAATCAGTATGAGAAGGCAGCTAAGTTAAAAGTATTTGTGTCCTTCTCACGGTGAAATGCTACAGTATGGTGCTCTGTACTGAATCATATCTTGGGTAGGTAACAAACTGAGTAGTTTGGGAAAGTGGAAAATGAATGAATAGTTTTTTAACCATGTGATTTAGCCCTTCCTTTCTTCCTTCATTTTTGTTTTTTCTTTACCCCATATGTAACAACTTTGTAGCAGTAGTAATACTGACTATTCCAAATAAAATATAGGCTTATCTCAAATACTGACACTAAAAAGGAGTATTCATCAACAGAGAAAAGAAAGTGATTATTTTCATTAACACACTTTAGGATATAAGTCCTGTCATATATGTATAAAGTAGTATTTAATTTTAAAATTTGAGAACCTATAATTTCCCTGCAATTGTCCTCTTCTTTTAAAAGCTAGGCTGTAATTATTTTCATCAGAGCTTCTAAGGGAAAAAAAATCCTCATTTTATGATCTTAAATTTGTATGTTAGAGGTAAGTGACTGTATATATTAATTAATATGAAAAGTGAAGTATAAAATGTTCCAAAGAATTTTTAAAAATAACTTTTAGACAAAGGTTTATGAGACTTTCTTAGATTTGAAAAAATGTTATTAAACTTCTGGAATCACTTCAATCTCTAAATTTTTTTACTATAAAACAAGGATTCAATCTGTTTAAAATATTCCTAATTATAATCAAATAATTTGGCATGTGAAAATTTATTTTTTGTCCTCTTAGATGTGGACTTTTTTAAAATTAAAAATGTTATTTGAATCAGACATTTGAAATAGGAATACTTATAAATAATTATTTGTATGCTAACTAGGGCAAACCAATTTTTATTCTATAAAACAGAAATTATTAAATTTTCCCAAAATGAATTTGAAACTAGAAGATCCATCATTATTAGTGGTCAGCTGTTAAAAATGTTATCTTTTAATTGCATCATATGGAAAACTATATCTAAGTAAAATATCTTTCATTTATATATAGTTTTAGAATAGATAATGCACGTTAACTTATATTCCATGCATATTAGGCAGGCATAATAAGAATATTTATATATTAAAGAGGAGGAGAGGTTTTGCACATAGTAAGAGACATCTTTTTCCACTGAACCAGGATGGATAATCCTCAATCTATAACCTCTAAATATAACCTAAGAGAGGAATACATAAAAGTATGTGAAACGAAGCATGTAAACAGAAATAATAATAAATGACAATTTAACAACACTTAACATTTATTAGTGCCTACTGTATGTATGTTCTGAGAATTCAGGTATAAGAACAAGCAGTGGAGGTAATGGCAGCTCAAACCTTAAGAAAGTGGGGAGAAATAGGAAGGTGATTTAAAGAAAAGGAATCAAGTAAGAAAGAAATGAAGCTGAAGAGAGGTATAATCTATGAAGAAAAAAGAAAAGAATATGCTTAAGTGTCAGAATTTGATTGGTGATAAACTGACAAATGAATAAGAACAAAAAGGCAAAGCTTCCTTTGTGTCTGAAAGTACATATATGTATGGTGAAACTTTTCACTTATTGTTGATATATTGTTGACTTGTCTGTCTACCTTTCTTTTTACAGGAAGAACTCTTGCAGAGCAGGAGAGCAGCTTTAATTATACACTGTCCATAGGGACTTCTAGGGTACTCTAGGACTTTAGTTTTTCAGGTAAATGGGCGAGGTCTTATTCTTTGGCATTTCTTCCTCTAGTGTCTTCCCTTCGCCCAATTTGGCTAGTTTCATATTAGATTATAAATTCACCCTAGCATGTGGATGCTTTTCTTAAATAATCAAACAGTGCTATTTTGTGGATGTTTCATTTGTGAATCACTGTGTGATCATCACAGCCAGAAGAAATATCTCCTATCTGGAGCTTGTGACTCTTACTTATTCCTTACTACCTTGTATTGCAATTATATACAGCTATGTCTTCCTCCTACTCCTGTGAAGGTAGACACTCTCTTTGGACATTAATAATTTCTAGTAGAATGCTCTGGACATAATAGATACCTGATAAATATCTGCTAAATAAATCATCATCATGTTGATTAATAATAGGAAAGAAGTCAAGGAAAAACATAAAAGAATACATGAATTTTGTACATGAATTTTGTGATACAAATATTTTGCCATGGTCTATTAAATAAACATATTTTTTAGAAAATCTACCTTGAGCTGTCTGAATTTTCTTAAATCACTTCCTCTTATTAATATGTACAAAGAATTCAAATCTTATTGTTGAAAATACCAAAAACCATCCATTCAGTCAAGCATAATTCATACAATTTTTTCCAAGAAGCAAAAGAGCTCAGGAAAAGGAGATAAAATGCTCTCTCAGCGTATGAGAAGAGAGACATAAATTAGAACATGGATAATAATGTAACAAACTGAAGAAAGTTCCTGTTTTTCAGTATACTAACTTTAACAACTTATGGTAAATAAATCATACTACTTACCATAAATTGAACCTATTTAAAAACAAAGTTTACATGTAAAAATAACCACAAGTAACTGAAGAAAAATATTTAGCATTACTATTCTAACTTTTTAAGGCCAAAAATAAAAGGAAAAAGAGGATGGAGTTAATAGAACCCACAGGCTACTGATGTGGCAGTTTATCAAATGTTGCTGTAATGAAAGATAAATAATACAGGCAATTCACACTTCATGAAAGGATAAAAGTGTCAGTGTGTAGGTACCAGTTTTACTGCAGGCCATAATCAGCAAGTAAACCAAAGTGCAATGTCTAAAAAGTTTATAGCCTTCTATGAAGGCCTCGTCTTGTCAGGTATTGATTTAAGTATTCAGACGACTTCACTGGTATTAAACAAATTGAGTGTTTGTGAACTTAGAGGACATGTTCCATTTCTCCCAACAAAAGTTGCCTCAAGCTTAATGTTAAGTTGTTTCTTCTATCACTTAAATTTAAGAAAGGGAAAAAATTTCTGAAATGATATCTTACACAATTATTTTCTTCTTAAATAGAGGGCAATCCAAAGTGAATGTTTCATATTCTCCACCTTCTCCACATGCATGGACTCCATACTTCTTAGAAAGCTGAAAATAGGAAGGAGGAAAAAGTAACAGAAAACTTAAAATTAGACAGCAAAAATGCTCACTTAACCTGCATTATTTTGTACTAAACAATCATGCAGGAAACTTTGATTCCAAAATAGACTGCAAGCTGTAAGAAAATAATAATCTTTCTGCTTAAAACACATTTAAAATAATTTCAAACATTTTATCATAAAGCATAGGATTTTTAATAGTCTCAAAACCTGTACAAAATAGTAAGGGGCCAGTATTTTTCTTTGTAGTGTCAAAACTTAAATATACTATAAATTTTAGGAGTGATACTAACTTCAGATTCAAAATGAGGCTAAGCTACTAAGTAGTAAATAATCTATGCAGCCAAACCGTACTCTCTTTGTCCTCTGACCTTAAAGTATAAGGGGAAAATCTGCTGTTTTTTTAGAGAACTTCTCAGGAACACAGAGAAAAAAAACCTAAGACCTTTCCTTAGGCCTGTGAACACAACGCCTGTAATCTCAGCAGCTTGGGAGGCTGAGGTAGGAAGAGGATCTGGAGTTCAAAGCCAGCCTCAGACTCTGTCTGTAAATAAAATACAAAATAGGGTTGGGGATGTGGCTCAGTGGTTGAAGGCCCCTGAGTTCAATCTCTGGTATCAAAAAAAAAAAAAAAAAAGTCATGTACATGGTTATTATACTTGAGGCTATTATTAAGAAAGTTCCAAGGCTACTAAAAAACCAGTGAGGTCCAAAGCTGTAGAAAGCCTTAAAAAGGTCTAAGTCCAAAAGAGATTGTGATAGCTTGTGAAGTTGTCTAATCCAACTTGAAATTAAAAGTTAAGCAAAGAAACAAAGAACCGTAAAATTTGATTTTCATTTAAACATAAGCCAATTTACTGAAATGACCCTGATACCCAGAATTAAAAAAAAAATTTCCTATGTGGCTGGTTCACAGTTGTTGGTATCAATACTGGGGATCAGTCTCACCAGCTGTCATTGATGTGAATCTTTCAGATCCTATGAGAAGTCTTAATCACTATGATTCCACCTCCTTTATTCTGAATGTCACAGCTTTCCCTGCTTATAGTCTCTCCTTGCCTAATGTTCTCATAGCCTAAAGAAGAGTGATTTGTTTGATGTTCTATTACTGCCAGTGCTGGAACTGTTGCCTAAGTCTTCAGCTTTACATGCATAGTTACATATTTATTTATTTGGTTATTTTTGAAGCTATGATACTATTCTGAACTTATTAAATTTCAACTATTGACTATATGCCTTTAGGGATTTCAAGCATGGGTCTAAGAGAATTCTACTTTTCTCATTAAGGATGAGTAGTTATGTGAGGCATTATAAAGAAAAAAAACCAAGAAATGTCAACCGGAGAAAACTGAGTGATATTTTCTATAAGAGCTGCAAGAGCAAAATAGATACAATTTTATCATATTAGGTCATAGAGCAGTGACTAAGGAAGGCCAAATTATGAGTTGGTCCTATGAGTCCAAATAAGAGGAATAGACTATTTTATCATATTAAACTGAATTAAGTTTATATTAGCTTTGCAGTACAAACAGAAAATAATGGAATAAGAATTACAGGGGTGTTTCTCTGTTTTGTTAGCTAGTAACTATCCCCTTCTGTTCATGGCTGATCTCTCATGTAAAGTTTCCCATGCGTGAACCTTCTAATCTCACATTTATGACTTATTGGTAGCCTCTTTATATGAGTTTACTTTATCATTATTAGTTTTCTATTAAAAAATGCTTCATTGATTCTTTATATTATTTTTATAATCCACCATCAAAGAATAACTGGATTTTTAAATTAAAGTTTGGGTGGCTGTTGTGTCCTTAGTAGAAATTATGTAAGCTGTTATGTTAAACCAGCATTTACTCTTTATAAAAGGCTGATAAATTCAAGACGGTACTCACTAAAATCTGGATGTATCCAGTGATATTTTCAGTTTTTATAAAATATTTCTATTCATTCAATTAATTGTTCAATAAATACTTATTGAACAATGATTATTAGCTAGGACTTGCTAAATGACGATCCAAAAATAAGAAAGACAATGTCCTTTGTCTCTTGAAATTTACCAAACATATTTCAATACTACAAAATAATGATGTGACAGTGATGTTGCCTCAATAAATGAATATGTATAATTTCTTCTGCTTTCTATTAATGATTCATCAGTATGGAGACACAGATTCCAAGTCAAGAAATCTAGATAAAGGGCCTAGCGTTTTTAAGACTGAGAAACCAGTTAAGTATTCTGACTATGAATCATTATGATGTCTTTTGTAACTCCTCTAATAGTTTCAAGCTCTAATATACACAAATATAGAACAACTCACCTTTATTGGCTTACTTTTAGCCAGCTCCAAGGCCATTTGATGTTGTGAGAGAACCTCCCCAAGAAGCAAAGCTTATGCTAGCCACATTTTAAAGATTTGACTATTAAAAATCAAACCCTTGTAGCACATAAGTATGATTTATGCATGTAATAGAAAGTATCATTTCAGGTAAGTGAAGAACCCAGATACACACATTTTAGAGACACATTGATGGTACAACCTTCAATTTATTTTTCCAAAACTTGTAGGTCAATGTTACTAATATTTCATAGAAAATAACAGTTTTATTTCTAATACATCTCAAGTCTGTCTCTCGCTTCACCTCAAAATTGGAATTAAGGTATGTTAGCAATTAGGTACTCCAATGCAATTTTTGCAGTACTCTTTGATAAGTTTTTCTATCAGCATCATTGCAATGAAAATACTAAACATCTAGATTGTTTTTCTAAACTTTAGTTTCTTGCTGAATTTTTGAGATTCCATATTTTATGTATATAAAACAGCAATATATATTGAAAGATAAATATTTTCATGTTGTCTATTCTTTTGCTAAGAACTAATATTTTTTTAAAAATATTGTTTTAGCTATAGATGGACACAATATCTTTATTTTATTTATTCATTTTTATGTGGTGCTGAGGATCAAACCCAGTGACTCATGCATGCGAGGCTAGCACTCTACCACTGAGTCCCAGCCCTAGTCCAATAACTAATATTTTTAGTGATTAAAATATATTTATGTTTTTTACCTAGTACTGTATATGAAAAGTAGAAGTTGACAGCTATTATCATAACAAAAATATGTCAGATGGGTTATAAAAGTACAATTTTATAACCCAGAGAGCTGAGAATGCAGGCATATGGACAAACTAAATTGCAGATTGGAGTAGCTTTTCCTACATGAGTAAAATTCTATGACTACTTTCTTAATTGGGGAATAGAGGGAAAAGATTCAAACCTCCATAGATTAAAGGATTCTATCAATGTATATAGAAAGCAGCCAAACGTTTATGATCACTGGATTCCTGTGATGGATTATTAGAGTCCTGAGGAGACCCACTGATTCTGTTTAGTCTGCCAGCTCGTTACCACAAATCCTAATGGAGTGCACATAGTGACTACATATGGTATGCTGGGGCTGGAGCAGAAAGGTTGGAGACTCCCTTGGGAACACCTGCTCATCAAATCTTTTCTATTAAGCTTCCACTTCACCAAAGACTGGAGGACAGGGTAGGAAGATTGAGAAATTTCCCCTAGGGCTTGGAGAGGCTAACAGTAGTAAACTCTTGAAGAAGCAGAACTGTCTGTAAAGTGGGGCTGAGGGTTGGGTTCCCTAGACTCACTGAAGCTGAATTCCAAACCCAGATGAAAGGAGAGTCCTGATCTTGGACTCAAAACAACTTCAAGAAGTACATATTGTAAATTTACAAACGTAAGCAAAGGGGTAAGATTTTTATCTTCTGAGCATTTGCCAGTAAGTGCATGATCACAAAATTAAAAACTTTATTTCCTTTTCTTCTTTCTTTCTCTCTCTCTCTCTCTCTCTCTCCCCCCCGCTCCCCCTCTCCCTCTCTGTTTTTTTGGTACTGGGGATTGAACTCAGAGGTACTCGACCACTGAGCCACATCCCCAGCCCTATTTTGTATTTTATGTAGAGACAGGGTCTCACTGAGTTGCTTAGGGTCTTGCCATTGCTGAGGCTGGCTTTAAACTCACGATTCTTCTGCCTCAGCCTCCCAAAGTGCTGGGAATACAGGCGTGTGCCACCGCGCCTGGCTAAAAACTGTACTTTTTACAACAGAAGAGAAGGGTGTTCAAAACAGCCCACTGGGAACTATTTGTTCACATTTGCTTGATCTTGTTTTGACATCATTATGTACCCTCTTATCTATTTCAGGATTAGAGTTTTTCATCAACTCCTGCAAAATATTTTGGCTAAAATGAAAGGCATTCTATCTCGCTTTGTTCAACTGGACTGGGAAACAAAACTGGGTAAAAATCTCAGGGACAGAAAGGAAGCCCAAATGGATGGGGCTTTGCTTTTAATTCATGGGTTCTATTTGTTTCAACGTTTATAAACTGAAAATACAAGCTGCATTTAATCCTGAAAGACACTTTAAAAATGTTTACATGTAAAAAAAAAGTGCATATTGAAATGAAATGCAACTAAGAGCAGTCCAAGTTCAACTAGAGATTAGACTGAAGAGAATAAACACCCCAGTCTAGCTGCCAGATGCATAAAGGGGTATACCTTTTTCTGGGGTAAGGATTATTTACCTCAGTCTCTACCATTCTTTTTTATTCAATATCTGACATAAAATATAGAAGAGATGTTAAAACATGCAAAATGTGACCTATAATCAAGAGAAAAAAGAAAAATCCAAAACAAAAGGAAATAGAAACAGACCTATACAATAACCAGTAACTGCTGAACTTGGCAGACAAAGAAAAAACAATTATTATGTTATAGTGCTTAATGGAAGAGGTAGACAAAATTCATGAAAGATGGTAATTGCAAGAGAGATGAAAGATTGGGGGTAGATTCATCTAGTTCATATAAAGGCTATAATACTTCTTGGGCATGAGACCTTGGATAAGTTGCTTAACTTCTCTGAATTTCAGGTTTCATAGGTAATAGCTTTGGGGGATGTTGTAAGGTTAAACAAGATATTATATACAAATCTCTTAACAATGTCTGGCATACAGAAAGCACTCAATATATGCTATCTTCTCCCTATTAGAGAAGTTTGCCCTTCCCTTGGGTCTTATGCTCTTTTATCTATTACCACTACTATTATCTATTACTTTTATGCAAATGACTCTTAAAACTCCAAGCAAACAATCTCTCTCCAATATATTAAATCTCCCAAAATGTTTACTGAATGTTTTATTTGGAAGCATTGTTTTCAATTTAACATGAATAAAACAAAGTTATTGGTTTTTTCCTCAAAACTTTATCTCTCTGCTCAATTCCCTGTCTGTAATAATTAAATCAAGCTTAAAATATCAGAGTAGAACTCTGTCCTTTCTTTCTGTATATAGACTACATATAAAAAATTCATTAATTCATTTATTGAATCAACAAATATTTGCTCAGTACTTAATAAGTGCCAGATATATTTATATATTAAGGATACGGCAGTGAACAAGACAAAGTCTCTTCCATCCTAACATCCTGATGACCACTCTGCACTTCAACCATTACAAGGATCTCATCTTTCTATTTTGTTTTCACCTCTCCCAAACTCTCTTACATGCTATCACCACAACATTTCTTAACTCTATATTATTGCGGCACTCACCTGCTTACTTTTGGTGACAGAGGATTGCCTATTCAGTAAAAATCAAGATCCTTAAACTGATAAAGACTTTAAGCCAATTCAAAAGGACTTCAGTTGACTTGAACAAACCCAGAAGACTAAATACTATAAAATATAAAGTGATAAAAATAAATTCCAAGATGTACTACATTTTCTTCTCTATAACTTAATCAGCTATTTATTGCCTGTGGTACTTTTTCAAAAGGCATCACTGTGTTACTTCTTGAATTCAGATGTCTTCCATGTGTGACTTTTATAAGTATATAATTTTTAAATTTCCAAGATGCTCTCACGGTGCCTTCTGAGCAGTGTGTAGCACATGGTACTGAATGGTCAACTAGTTTCCCTCACTATAGTTCAGATATTCCTCTATGTCCCCACAAAATAACCTCACTAAATGCATTGAGAGGTCTAATTTGAACCAGAGATAAATAACTCCTAAGTGGAATTACCAGGTAAAAGGGAGGAGAAAGTCAATGACTTTTTTTCTTACTCTCAGAAATAGGATAAAAATTGTTTATTTTTAGAGTTCTAAAGTGGTGAATAAGTTCCACACCTGATAGTAAATGTTGTCCTTATCTCATTGTCCATTCAATCAATGATGTAACTATTCTCACTCTCTCCACCCACTTTTAATCATTTGGGGAATGTTACATAGACAATGATACAGACTAGACTGCCATTGGATAAGATTAACACACTTGCTACTTTGCCTGTAGTTTGCATGGTTAAGAAATGTGTTGCTATTTTCTAACCAATAAGATCATTTTAAAATTTATTTCATAATACAATTTTCATTGTATAAAAGCATATTAATTGTTTCACATATATCTAAATTGTTATACTCTTTTAGAGTAAAATTTTTAGAGAAGGAAAGTATTGGTTTTCCATCTAACTATTGTTAAGGTAAGCTTTAAAAATAACATCTGACTTGAGTCATTTCATGGCTTGTAGGAAAGCCTTCCAGTCTCAGCATTTAAAAATCCCATATAAATGAAAAGTAAATTGCTATATAAATATCCTTTTAGTATACTTATTTATGTAGATACACACTCATATTAATAACAACGCCATGTGAACACTACTGATTATTGAACTGAAAAGATTAAGGGTATCATGATTTCCCTGTTTAATTTTTTAACCTCTTAAAAGACTGGAATAACATTAATGTGAGAATTTCTTATTAAAAACTTTTCTTCTTTTAAATAAACCTCTTCTATCTGTAAGTCATTGTTTAGACTGAAGGAAAAAAAAAGCCACACCAAATTGCACTTCTTTACCTTCTATCTTCACCTAAGGGACACCATGAGGTTTATAAAAAGTACCAATAATTTCATTTTATAAACTGTATCTTAAAACTTCATGCTGTACAGATTTACTTATAGCACTTTTCAAAAGTATTTATTGGTATCTATTAAAGGTGGTACTATAGATAGTAGTGTGAGCAAATAAACACTACATAAAGAAGTTTACCATCTGAAGGTACTAACAGAAAGTTAAACAAGCAGTTCAAATAAAGAACAGTGATTGCTTTGACAGATGCATGAGAAACTGTGGGAGTGCGAAGCAGGGAACCCACCTAGAAGGAACTCAAAGTCTTTTCAAAGTAAATAAAACTTAAGCTGAGATATGAAACGTGTTAACAAGGAAAGGTTTACAGTGAGGAAGACAGGAGAGAAGGAAGGGGTATTCCAGAAGAAATAGCAGTATTAAGTCACAAAATACATGATGAGTTCTAGAAACTAAATTAAGTTTGGACTAGCTAGAGCCAAAATAGATGAGTAATGGGGGTGAAATGATGCTGAAAAGATGGAAAAAGGGCCAATTTTATTTGGCTTTATAAGCCATTCTAAGTTATGATGCTAAATTCTGTAAGAAACCATGGAGAGATTTGAAGCAGAAAACTGACCTGACTGCATTTGTATTTTAGATCATTTCGCTGCACAATGGAGGAGGGCCAAAAGGGAATAAATCTAGAAGCAAAAAGAACTGAGAAGTTGCCAGAAGTGTGTAGACAGCAGGTGAAGGTTTCCCAAATTGGAAAGTAGCTTTGGGAATACATAGGAGAGGGTGTGTATTTTGAGAATTTTTAGGTGGTTGAAAGTATACATAAGAAAAAGTAACATCTTTTCCTCATCTATGGCAAAGTTAATATCTGAGACCTCTATAAGAAAAGCCAAATTAACAAGAGAAAATGATGCAATTTTACTAATAAGTTGTATATGACATAGAAGTGTACATAAGAAAATGAAGACACAAACAGGGAAAATGGTGTCTTCTGGACAGTCATGCAGAGTTATGACTGGAGGAAAAAAGGGTATGATGTAATGGTATAAACTAGTGTAAACTTACCAAAGATTATTTGTTCAGATTCTTTCCTATGTTCTGATGTGACATGCCTTTCTTTCAGGTATAGGGAAGAACCTGCTGGAATGAAGGTCCTATGACTGACTGCATTTGGAAGAAGGTCAAAAGAATTCTTTATGGCTTGCTTCAGGGAAGAGCAGCAGCAGAATGTTAAGGGTAACCTTCTTGCTTCTGGTGCTTCCTCAAATGCCAAAGTACCATACTTTTGGACAGCATGTCCTGAGCTGTATGAAAATTAATGATTAGCTAATGGAGGACTAAAGGAAATTTAGAAAACAAGGGAAATTATTAGTTTTCTACATTGGGAAACTGGATGAATGTGTGGTCTATTCATTGGTAATAGTTTGATCCATTGACCTTATCCTTTTCCAATTTATTTGGCAAACAACACCATTTAGTTCTCAAATCTTTGTAATTATCTTTTTTTCTTTTCTTTATTTATTCTACTTAGGTATACATGATAGCAGAATGCATTTTGATTCATTGTACATAGATGGAGCAAAAGTTCATTTCTCTGGTTGAACGTGATGTAGAATCACATCATATATGCAGTCATACATGAAGCTAGGGCTATGATGTCCATCTTATTCAACCATCTTTACTGTCCTCATGCCCCCTCTCCTACCTTTGACCAAAGTTCCTCCATTCTTCCTGTGTTCCCTCCCCCATTATGGATCAGCATCCACTTATCAGAGAGAACATTTGGCATTTGGTTTTTTGGGATTGGCTTACTTTGCTTAGCATGATATTCTCCAACTCCATCCATTTACCTGCAAATGCCATAATTTTATTCTCTTTTATTGCTGAGTAGTATCCCACTGTGTATACATACCAGAGTTTCTTTATCTATTCATCTATTGAAGGGCATCTAGGTTGGTTCCAGAGTTTAGCTATTGTGAATTGAGCTGCTATAAACACTGAAGTGGCTGCATCACTGTAGTATGCTGTTTTTAAGTCTTTTGGGTATAGACCAAGGAGTGGGACAGCTGGGTCAAAATGGTGGTTCCATTCCAAGTTTTCTAAGGAATCTCCATACTGCTTTCCAGATTGGTTGTACCAATATGCAGTCCCACCAGCAATGTATGGGAATGCCTTTTCCCCCACATTCTCACCAACACTTATTGTTTGTATTCTTGATAATTGCCATCCTGACTGGCGTGAGATGAAATCTTAAGAGTAGTTTTGATTTGCATTTCTAATTGCTAGAGATGTTGAACATTTTTTCATATGTCTATTGATCGATTATATATCTTCTTCTGAGAAGTGTCTGCTCAGCTCCTTAGCCCATTTATTGATTGGGTTGTTTGGTTTTTTGGTGTTAAGTTTTTTGAGTTCTTTATATAATATCCTGGAGATTAGTGTTCTATCTGATGAGCATGTGGCAAAAATTTGTTCCCAGAATGTAGGCTCTCTGTTCACTTCATTGATTGTTTCTTTTGCTGAGAAGAAAAGCCTTTTAGTTTGAATTCATCCTATTTATTGATTGATTTTACTTCTTGTGCTATAAGAGTCTTGTTAAGGAAGTAAGGTCCTAATCCGACATGATGAAGATTTGGCCTATTTATTCCTCTATTAGGCATTGGGTCTCTGGTCTGATTCCCAGGTCCTTGATCCATTTTGAGTTGAGTTTTGTTCATAGTTAGAGATAGGGGTTTAGTTTCATTGTGCTGCACATGGATTTCCAGTTTTCCTAGCACCATTTGATGAAGAGGCTATCTTTTCTCCAATGTATGTGTTTGGCACCTTTGTCTAGTATAAGATAACTGTATTTATGTGGATTAGTCTCTGTGTCTTCTATTCTGTACCATTGGTCTACATGTCTATTTTGGTGCCAGTCCCATGGCGTTTTTGTTACTATAGCTTTGTAGTACAGTTTAAGGTCTGGTATTGTGATGTCTCCTGCTTCACTCTTCTTGCTCAGGATTGCTTTGGCTATTCTGGGTCTCTCATTCTTCCAAATGAATTTCATGATTGTCTTTTCTTTTTCTGCAAGGAATGACGTTGAGACTTTAATTGGAAACGCATTGACTCTATGTAGCACTTTGGGTAGTATGGCCATTTTGACAATATTGATTCTGCCTATCCAGGAACATGGGAGATTTTTCCATCTTCTAAGGTCTTCTTTAATTTCTTTAGTGCCTTGTAGTTTTCATTGTAGAGGTCTTTCACATCTTTTGTTAAATTGATTCCCAAGTATTTTATTTCTTTTGAAGATATTGTTGAGTGGGGTAACTTTCCTAATTTCTCTTTCAGAGGATTCATTGCCGGTGTATAGAAATGCAATTGATTTATGGGTGTTGATTTTATATCATGCTACTTTGCTGAATTCATCTATTAATTCTAGAAGTTTCTGGTGGAATTTTTTGGATCCTCTAAGTATAGAATCATGTCGTCTGCAAATAATGATAGTTTGAGTTCTTCTTATTTGTATCTTTAATTTCTTTCATCTGTCTAATTATTCTGGCTAGTGTTTCAAGGACTATGTTGAATAGCAGTGGTGAAAGAGGACATCCCTGTCTTGTTCCCATTTTTAGAGGGACTCCTTCCAATTTTTCTCCATTTAGGATGATGTTGGCCTTGGGTTTAGCATAGACAGCTTTTACAAAGTTGAGGTATGTTCCTACTATCCCTAGTTTTTCTAGTGTTTATTAACATAAAAGGGTGCTGTATTTTGTCAAATGCTTTCTCTGCATTGATTGATAAAATCATATGATTCTTATCTTTAAGTCTATTGATGTGATGGATTACGTGTATTGATTTCTGTATGTTGAACCGATCTTGCATCCCTGGAATGAACCCCACTTGATCATGGTGCACTACTTTTTAATATGTTTTTGTATGTGATTTGCCAAAATTTTATTGAGAATTTTTGTATCTATGTTCATCAGGGATACTTGTCTGAAATTTTCCTTTTTTGACATGTCACTGTCTGGTTTTGGAATCAGGGTGATACTTGCCTCATAGAATGAGTTTGGAAGGGTTCCCTCCTTTTCTATTTTATGAAATAGTTTGAGGAGTATTGGTATTAATTCTTCTTTGTAGGTCTTGTAGAACTTGGCTAGAATTTATCTGGACCTGGGCTTTTCTTGGTTGGCAGGCTTTTGATAGCATCTTTTATTTACTTGCTTGAAATTGATCTGTTTAAGTTGTGTATGATCTCCTGGTTCAGTTTGGGTAGGTCATATGCCTCCAGAAATTTGTCAGTGTCTTCAGGGTTTTCTATTTTACTGGAGTATAAATTTTCAAAATTGTTTCTAATTATCCTCTGTATTTCAGTAGTGTCTGTCATAATATTTCCCTTTTCATCACTCATTTTAGTAATCTGGGTTTTCTCTCTCCTTTTGTTAGGGTGGCTAAGGGTTTGTCAATTTTGTTTATTTTTTCAAAGAACCAGCTTTTTGTCAATTTTTTGAATTGTTTTTTTTTTGTTTCAATTTCATTGATTTCAGCTCCAATTTTAATTATCTCCTGTCTTCTATTTCTTTTGGTGTTGGTTTGTTCTTTTTCTAGGGCTTTGAGATGAAGAGTCAAGTCATTTATCTGTTGACTTTTTCTTCTTTTAATAAATGAGCTTAATGCAATGAGCTTTCCTCTTAGCATTGCCTTCATGGTGTCCCAGAGATTTTGATATGTTGTATGGGAGTTTTCATTTACCTCTAAGAAATTTTTTATCTCTTCCCTGATATCTTCTGTTATCCATGCATCATTCAATAGCTTATTATTTAGTTTCCAAGTGTTGGAGTAGTTTCTATTTTTTAATCTGTCATTGATTTCTAATCTTATTCTGTTATGTTCAGATACAATGCAGGGTACTATCTCTATTTTTTATTTTTTTGTATTTGCTAAGACTTGCTTTGTGACATAACATATGATCTATTTTGGAGAAGGATCCACATGGTGCTGAGAAAAAAAATGTATTCGCTCGTTGATGGATGGAATATTCTATATGTCTCTCTTAAGTCTAAATTATTGACAGTTTTATTCAGTTCTATGGTTTGTTTAGTTTTTGTTTGGAAGATCTATCTAGAGGTGAGAATGCTGTGTTAAAGTCACCAAGTATTATTGTGTTTTGGTCTATTTGATTCTTGTAGTTGAGAAGGATTTGTCTGATATATGCAGAAGCCCCATTGTTTGGGGCATAGATATGTATAATTGTTATGTCTTGTTGATTTATGATTCCCTTAAGAAGCATAAAATTTCCTTCTTTATCCCTTTTCATTAACTTTGGTTTGAAGTTCACTTTATTTGATATGAGGATGGAAACTCCTGCTTGTTTACGGGGTCCATGTAAGTGATACGTTTTCTCCCACCCTTTCACTTTCAGTCTGTGGATGTCTTTTCCTGTGAGATGAGTCTCTTGAAGGCAGCATATTGTTGTTGTTATTTTTAAATCCAGTCTGTCAGTCTATGTCTTTTAATAATCCCGGTCATTTTGATTTATTTTTGATTTTTACCTTGACTTGGTTTCTCCTTTGATTGGCCTTTTTTTTTTTTTTTTTTTTTTTTTTTTTTTTTTTTTTTTTTTTTTTTTTTTTTTTTTTTTTTTTTTTTTTTTTTTTTTTTAAGTGTAGTTTCTCTCTTTGTATATTTTCATTGTTGGTTATCATTTCCTCCTCATGGAATATTTTTCCGGGAATGCTGTGTAGTGCAGGCTTTCTTGCTGTAAATTCTTTCAACTTTTGTTTATCATGGAAGGTTTTTCTTTCATCATCAAATTTGAAGCTCAATTTTGCTGGATATAAGATTCTTGGTTGGCATCCATTTTCTTTCAGAACTTGGTATATGTTGCTCTGTGATCTCCTGGATTTTAGGGTCTAGGTTGAACAATCTGCTGAGATCCAAATTGGTCTCCCCCTATATGTAATCTGATTCCTCTCTCTTATAGCCTTTTAAATTCTATCCTTATTCTGTATGTTGGGCATTTTCATTATAATGTGCCTTGGTATAAATCTGTTGTAATTTTGTACATTTGGTGTCCTGTAAGCCTCTTGTATTTGATTTTCCAATTCATTTTTCATGTTTGGGAAATTTTCTGGTATTATTTCATTGAAGAGATTGTGTATTCCTTTGGTTTGAAATTTTGTGCATTCTTTTATCTTGATAAATCTTAGATTTGGTCTTTTGATGCTATCCCATAATTCTTGGATATTCTATACATGGTTTCTTATGATTTTCACTATATGGTCAACTTTATTTTCAAGACTGTATATTTTGTCTTCATTATCCAAGGTTCTGTCTTCCAAGTGATCTAGTCTGATGGTGATGCTTTCTATCGAGTGTTTTATTTGTGGTTTATTGTTTCCTTCAAGAATTTCTGATTTTTTTTTCACAATTTCTAGCTCTTCATTAAAAGTAATCTTTTGCTACCTATATTTGCTCTCTTATCTCTTTTTTTTGGCATGATCAATGGTTGCCTTTATTTGCTCTCCTATTTCTTTTTGGAGTGATCAATATTTGCCTGTATTTGCTCGCTTAAGTCATCTTTAATTCGCAGATCATTTTAATTCTGCACATTCTGAATTCTTTGACATTTCATCAACTATGCTGTCAATGGATTCTATTATTGTAGTATCTAGGTTTATTTGGGGCACTTTCTTCCCTTGTTTTTTCATGTTGATTATGTATCTTCCTTTCTTGCAATGCCTATCTGAGGTATTGCGGTTTCTATCCTATAATCTTGTAGTGACACTACAGATTACCTGTATCTCACCTTGGAGTTCACCTCCAGTCCCCAGCAGGTGTCCCCAGATGGATAGACACTACTGTCACTAAAGATGGCGGCGGCAGTAGTGGAGGTAACTCAAGATGGCAGTGGAAGTGGCCTTGGCTGGGCTCCCCTGGCAGTCCCTGAAGGTGGTCCTGGACCCTGGCCTGTGCTCCCGCTGGTTGGCAGGAACTCTGGTGCACAACTAGGAGGTGGTCCTGGGCCTCACTTAGGCCAGGTCTCCTGCAGAGGTCCCCATAGGCAGTCCTTTTCCTGGGTCTGGGTTCCTCTGTGACTGGCAGCTAGCAGTCTCGGGTCTGACCTTGGCTAGGCTCCTGTGGTGGTCCCTGAAGGTGGTCCTGGGTCCTGGCCTGTGGTCTCGCTGGTTGGCAGGAACTCTGACACAGAAGTCTGTAATAATCTTCCTCAGACTTCCATGTTGCTGTTACTATTATGCTTCTTTAACTCTTTTCTTTTCTGCTGTTCCTAAATCTCCCTCATGTTTTTTTCTATAATGTTCTTCCATTTCAATGTATTCCCTCTAAGAGGTCATGTACCATTACCTTAACCATTACCTTGATGTTATTCTGCTGCTGCTAATATGATCACTATAAATTAAAGACTATTTTCTTTATGATTTAAAGTTAAGAAAATGATATTGTCATCTTATTTAATCTTAAAAATGACTTTTCATAATAAAAAAGAACACAGACTCTGGAACCTGATAGACTTAGGCATAAATTCTAGTTCTGCTATTTCCTAGTGTTGTAACTTTGAAAGTACTTGCCCTATGATTGATTCCTCATCTGTAAAATGCAAACATTAATAGTATTAGCCGCATAGATTTGTCAGATGATTAAATAAAATAAGGCATAAAAAGCACTTAGCATAGTGTATGGCACTAAGTGAGCTTTTAAGAAATGTATAGCTTAATTATAAGAGTATGTAAAGCCTCTGTAGCTAGGCACTGTGAAAGCAGCACTGCATAACTGGTAAGTTATTTTCAAGAATAAAGTCACATTTTATTCCTAATTTTCAGGAATAAAGTTATTTGAAATGTATGCCAAGTATGCTGTCCAGCACCTAACATATACTCAGTAAAATCACTGCCAATTTAATATTTTTCCCTGTCATGTGTTGGTATGGTACAGGTTGAGTATCCCTTATCTAAAATACATAGGACCAGATATGTTTTTGATTTCGGATTTCAGATCTATACTTATATGCACTGAATGTGTATGTGTGTGAGAGAGATTATCTATTTGTCTATCTGGATATGCAGCAGAGCTGGAAATTGAACCCAGGCCCTCAAGCACTCTACCACTGAGCTATATCCCTAACCTTTAAGGTAATTTTATACAATATTTTTAGTGCACCTGCATTTTAACTGCAACCCATAACATGAAATTAGGTACAGAATTTTCCACTTGTGGTATCATTTTAGTGCTCAAAAAGTTCTAAACTTTGGAGAATTTCAAATTTTTGTATTTGGGATGCTCAGACTGTATAAACTTATTTTCTTACCTATAAAACTTCAATCCTGGTTGCAGAAGGCAGCATGATGGGCAGGGTGTGGCGTCTGTGGTCTTGGGGAGTTTGGATCCCTGGAAGTTTTTATAGAGCACTGATATCTATGGACTCTAACATGGATTTCATTTAAAGAAACCCTCGGACCACTAATGGACAAAAACATGAGTCAATTTGTATTGTAGCATTCAAATCCTAGCACTTAGGGACAGCATCAAGTACCAAGTTTATGAAGACCACGGCCCACCATCATTATGCATTCAAGAGTTTAGTGAATAACCACATCAAGACTTAGATCTCTTCAAAAGCTTCAAGTGTCATCTGCATTAAAGCTCTCCATTGAACCCTCTCATACAAGTAAAAGCTGAAAGGGACCCAGTTCCATAAATACACTTTTAAAAATACACTTTTAAAAATAAAATACACTTTTATTTCCATAAATATACTTTCTGACTTCAGTTTCCTTGACCATTAGGGTCTTTCATGTTGCTTACGTTCCTTTAATCAAGAGCCAACAAAATGGTGCATTCCAAAAAATATGTTTTGTTGCCATAAGTTTATAATGGTAGGAAAGCATAAACTTGGCATGGTGAGTTTGGAATTAGGTCTTTTATTGTAGCCTACACAAAGTTGAATCAAGAATGTAAAAATGAAGATTAAATGTTAAAAATATTCAAAGTTAGTAGAGCATATGCTTTATATGCGTGAGACCTGAGTTCAATCTTTAGCATCAAAAAAACAAAACAAAACAAAACAAAACAAAAAACCTCCCATATATTTATGAGGTTGGATTATATTCTCTCTGTGATTTAGAGAAAAGAGCCTCCAGTCTGAAATTTGATGGCTTTTATTCTGTCTCTGCTTCCACCACTTACTAGCTATACGATAATTGGGAAAGTCATTTAACTGACTTAACTTTATTATATGTAAAGCAGACCTGGTATTTTCCCTGCTTTCCTCACTGGGTTGTTGTGAGGTCCAAATGAAATAATATACATAAAAAAGACAATAAAATGTACAATACAAATGTATGGACATGTGTTACATAGTTGCAAATCATTCTCTCTGCTCTTTGGCCTGGGAAGGTAGGTGATTTAAACACAAGTTGAAAGCATCTACTATGTCCAAGGTGGATACATGGAAACGGCTACATTATTTTTTTTTCCCCTCTGGGTACTTAGAATACTATCAATAGGCTAATTCTAAGAAGGAGGAAGACTATAAATTTCCCTCAAATTATAAATTGCTATTGATGATGTTCTAAGTAATTAAGGGTTGTAATATATACTAAATTGTGACCAGCATTATTTTAAAATGAAAGAACGTAGAGTAGAATATTTCACAATGCCTCCCACATAGGAAAAGTAAATATTTAGTAATATGTATATTTGAATATATGTGTAGTTGACTATTAAATAAAATGATATTTTTTCTTATAAAAAAATCTTCAATCCAAAAATTTATCAAACCCACTGCAGCTATTAATTTGTCTCTTAAGTTACACCAAATTCTCTCAACAACGTGTTTTTTTCCTTTTAAGTCCCATGATACATGTTTTCACTTTTTGCAGTACATTTTAATATATTTTGTAATTTATGTTTATAATAGAGATCTCAAACATAAAGTTCTATATATCCTTCTTATTCGTCTATATTCCAAGTTCAGTATCTCTTGTAAAGGAGGTTCTGCTGCTTCTTCACTTAGAAGGTTCAGTTACAGGTGTTCTTTCCCACAGAAAAGAATTCCAGAGAAAAGGCATAAAACAACAAAGATAGAGAACACAAGTGAGAAGGTGACAGCATCAACCAATTTACTGGAACCAAGAACACTGAATCCTAGGACAATAGTGGGCAATGCTGAATATCAACCTGATTTACACAGTAGAACAACCAAAAGGGAGACAAATTAGAGGCACCAGTTACCTCTGAAAATGAGGGAGACTGAAAAAATTGGCAACACAGGGAAACAAGGCCTAAACTTTTTGTCCCTCTTGAATGCAGCATCAAATCAACCTTGATGGAATTGTCTTTCTCTTTTGTGTAAGTAGTTTATAACTGGAATTGCAAATTGTGCTTTTGTCTAGCCAACAAGGATGACAAGTTAACTTCTATAGAAGAGGGAAGCAAAGGTATTAACCACTTTTTCTTATAATCTAATCTAATCTTATGAGGTAGGGAGAAAGTTGGGAAAGAAATTATGTATTTTTAAGTAGGTGTCTATTTTGATTTTCAAATTAATACATTCCCTAACAACATTTTAGCCTGAAATCTGAGTCATATTTATCCTGGTTTAACTCTTATTGCACCCAGAAGAGGAGTATGCTGCTGCTTTTTTTTTTTTTTTTTCTTAATTTTTTTAGTTGTTGATTGACCTTTATTTATTCATTTGTTTATATGTGGTGCTGAGGTTCGAAACCAGTGCCTCCCACATGCAAGGCAAGCGTTCTACACTACTGAGCCACAGTCCCAGCCCAGTATGCTTCTTAAATAGTACTTATCTGCTTATCCTTGATTCAAGGCAAGAAGGACAATTTCCCAACACTATGTGAGCTGCCCTAGAAAAAGCAACCAAACCGAAAAATTCACAATTTTTTTGGGGGGACGGGTACTGGGGATTGAACCCAGGTGTGCTTAATCACTGAGCCACATGCCTAGCCCTTAACTGCATCAGCCTCCCAAGCTGCTGGGTTTATAGGTGTGTGCAAACTGCACCCAACCAAACTCATAATTTCTTATATAATATATTTCTGATCTTATATATAGTAGACAATATTTACTTAGTTGATCTTAAAAATATCTTGATTACATAAAGAAATACCTTTTTTTTGGTGGTGCTGGGGATTGAACCCAGGGCCCTGTTGTATATGCAAGGCAAGCACTCTACCAACTGAGCTATATCCCCAGCCTGAAGAAATATCTTGATTAAATAGAAATAGTTGCTAGCAGAAACAGTGGATTAAATCCCACACATCTATTTCCATGCCCTTTTAAAGTCCTAAGGCAAGGTACTTCATAAAAAAGGCATAAAACCACAAAAATAAAGTCCATAAGTGAGGAGGTGACAGTATCAACCAATTTGCTGAAGCAAGAATATCCAATTGTAGGCCAACAGAGGGGAATGCTGAGGACCAACCTAATTTACATAGTACAACAACCAAACAGGTGATAAATTAATGGCACCAGATAACCCTGGAAGTGAACAGGAATGAAAAGAGGCATTAAAACAAGAATTGATTAGCAGTCTATTTGATATGCAGTCAGATTCTTAGATCCCTTTCCTCTAGGCTGGCAACTGTTTCTTTCTCACCCTGGCAGAATAGTAGAGGTTTATTCTCTGCAGAGAGTAAAAGACAGGAAGCAGCCTGGGAGAAAGGGACACAGCTGATGGCAGAGGTAGTATAATAAAAATAGAATCAGTTAACATATGCACACAAGATTGATTCTAAGACCATTAGCTATTTTTTCTCTCAATTCCTAGTGTTACAGTTTATATGTGGAGTGTACCCCAAAAGCTCATGTGTAAAACAATGCCAGAAGGTTTAAAGGTGAAATAATTGGGTTATGAGAGCATTAACTTAATCATTTTGTTAATCCCCTGATAGGGATGAATTGAGTATTAACTACCAGCAGGCAGAGGTGGCTGGGGGTGGTGGGGACATGCCTTTGGGGTATATATTTTATCCTTGCTGAGTGGAGTCTCTTTCTCTGCTTGCTGATCCTCATGTTCTGAGTTGCTTTCCTATACAACATTCTTCCACCATGATGTGCTGCCTCACCTTGAGCTCAAAGGAGTGGAGCAGCCATCTGAAACCATGAGGCCTCAAAGAAACTTTTTCTCCTCTAATTATTCTTGTCATGTTTTTTTTTTTTTAGTCACAGCAGTGGAAAAACTAGCTAAAACAGAAAAAAAAAAAATGAATTATAGCACACCTTCATTATCAAACCAGGAGATTGGAAACCCTTTTCTGTGGAAAATTACCAGTCAGATTATATATATTTCCAATATTATTTTATGTGTTCTTTGGCCCTGTTTCCTAAAACAGAGTTCCTGGAGCCCTTGTTGATGAATGCTGGGAGAATTTTTTGGTGTAATATTTTTTCAAGGATGTCTTGCCTTTGGTTGCATGAAGTAGTGTTTTTTTGGTTTTTGTTTTTTTTTTTTTTTTTTTTTTTTTTGCTTTTATTGGTGTATTTTAGTAACACATAATTGGGTTCCTTTTAATGTAACCATACATGTATGGAATTTAATTTACTCCATAGTAGTCCCTGGTGTCCTTCCTTTTGCTTCCTTCCTTCCTCCCTATTTCCCTTCCTCTACTCTACTAGTCTTTCTTTCACTCACTTACATAATCATTTTAAATTAGTGCTATGTAGAAACACATCAGGACAGAATTCACTGTGGTATATACATGCACATAGTGTAATTATGGCAAGTTAATTCCTCAATTCTTTCCGTTTCTCATCCCTACTCTTTGCCTTTTGATCTCCTTCTACTCCACTGATCTTCTCTGAATCTTTATGATATGTGACACTCCCCTTTTTCTCCTTACTATGCTCTAGCTCCTCCATATGAGAAAAAACATTTGCTCTTGATTTTCTGAGTCTGTCATATTTCACTTAGCACGATGTTCTCCAATTCCACTAAATTATTGGCAAATACCAAAATTTAATTTTTCTTTATGGTTGAGTAAATCTCCAGGTGTGTGTGTGTTTCTTAATCCATTCATCTACTGACATGTAACTGGCTAGTTCCATATCTTGACTATAGTGAGTTGCACTGTTATAAACATTGATGTGACTGTATCATTACAGTATGCTGATTTTGTATAAATTTGGAGAAGTGGAATAGTTGAGTCATATGGTGTTTCCATTCCTAGATTTTTTTAGGAATTGCCACACTGTTTCCCAGAGTAGTTGTACTAATTTGCTGTCCTATCAACAATGCCTGATTGTATGTTTTTCCCTACATGCTTTCCTGCATGTATTATTATTTTTATTCTTCATAATTGCCATTCTAACTGGAGTCAGATGCAAGCATTTCCTTGATTGCTAGGGATGTTGAACATTTTTCATGTATTTGTTGGTCATTTGGGTTTCTTTTGAGAATTGTCTGTTGTGTTCTTTCATCCATTTGTTGATTGGGTTATTTGTTTTCTTGGTGTTAAGCTTTTTGAGTTCTTCATATATTATGAATATTAATCCCCTATGTGAAGAGTAGCTGGTAAAGATTTTCTCCCATTCTGTAGGCTCTCTCTTCACACTCCTTTCCTTTACTGTGCAGAAGCTTTTTGATTCCATGGTATCCCACTTATTGATTCTTGGTTTCATTTCTTGAGCTTTCAGGGTCTCATAAAAGAAGTTTGTGCCTGTACCAATATGTCTGAGTGTTGATCCTATGCTTTCTTCTAGCAATTGCAACAAATCTAGTCTAAGTCTTTAATTCACTTTTATTTGATGCTTTCGAAGGGTATGAGATAGTCATCTAGTTTCGTTCTTCTACCTATAGATATCCAGTTTTCCCAACACCATTTGTTAAAAAGGTTATCTTTTCTCCAACATATATTTTTGGCACCTTTGTCAAGCATCAGATAATTATGTCTATGTGGGCTTTTTCAGTGTCTTATACTATGTTCCATTGGTCTTTATGTCTATTTTGATACCAATATCATGCTGTTCTGGCTACTATAGCTCTATAGTATAATTTGAGATAAAGTATTATGATGCCTCCAGTATCATTTCTTGCTCAAGATTGTCTTGGATCTTCTGGGTCTCTTACTCTTTCAAATGAACTTTAGGACTGTTTCATTTTATAGTTATTTGGAGAATGTCATTGGTATTTTGATGGGTATTGCACTGAATCCATATAGTGCTTTTGGTAATATGGCCATATTGGCAATATTTATTCTGCTTATCCAAGAACGTGGGAAGTCTTTCTATCTTCTAAGGTCTTTTTAAATTTATTTCTTCAGTGTTCTATAATTTTAATTTTAGAGATCTTTTACTTTCTTGGTTAGATTAATTCCCAAGTATTTTATTTTTTCGAGGTTATTGTGAATGGAATAGTTTTCCTAATTTCCTTCCCAACAGAATCACTGTTGTAGTACAGGTAAAAGACTACTGATTAATGAATATTGATCTTGTGTCCTGCTACTTTGTTGAATTCATTTATTAGCTCTGAAACTCTTCTTGTAGAGTTTTTTTTTGTCTTTTAGATATAGGATCATGTCATCAGCAACAATGGTAATTTGACTTCTTTTCTTATTTGTATCACTTTAGTTTCCTTCTCTTGCTTGACTGTTCTGTCTTGAGTTTCAAGAACTATATCAAATAGGAGTGGTGGGAGGGGACATTCTTGTCTTCTTCCAGATTTTAGAGGAAAGGATTTCAGTTTTTCTCTGAAAAACTGTATGATGTTGGCTTTGTGTTTGTCATATATAGCCTTTATGATGAGGTAGGTTCCCTAGTTTCTCTGGTGTTTTTAACATGAATGGGTGATAGATTTTATCAAAGGCTTTTTATGCTTCTATTGAGATGATCCTATCATTCTTGCCTTCAATTCTATTTATGTGGTGAATTATATTTATTGATTTGCATATACTGAATCAAACTTGCATCCCTGGGATGAAATCTACTTGATCATGGTATATTACCTTGATGTGTTGTTTAATGTGGTTTGTTAATATTTTATGAAGGATTTTTCTATCTGATCATTAGGGATATTAGCTGGTAGTTTTCTTTCCTTGATATATCTTTGTCTGGTTTGGTATCAGGGTTATACTGGCTTCATAGAATGTATTTGGGAGTGTTCCTTTCCTTTCAATTTCATGAAATAATTTAAGGAAGGCTGATGTTAGTTGTTCTTTAAAGGTTTGGTAGAACTCAGCTGAGAATACATCCAGTCCTGGGCTTTTCTTTATTAAAAGGTTTTTAACTGCTGTTTTAATTCCATTGCTTGACATTAGTCTGTTTGGATTTTCTTTATCTTCCTGGTTCAATATGGGCAGGTCATATGTGTCAATGTCTTCTAGATTTTCCAATATACTGATCCTCACGGGTTTCCAAAATATCTGTGGTGATATCTCCCTTTTCATCTCCAATTCTGTTAATTTGGGAGAAATTGAGAAAGAGAAATCTCTTTCTTATTTTGGCTAATGTTTATCAATCTAGTTTCTTTTTTGTATTGATCCTTTGTATTTTTTTTTTATTCTCAAGTTCATTAATTTTGGTTCTGATCTGAATTATTTCATGTCCTCTATAATTTTGGTGTAAGTTTGTTCTTCCTTTTCTAAGGCCTTGAGGTTTTACCATTAACATTAGATTATTTATTTGGAATTTATGTTTTTATATATAGGCACTCAATGCTATAAATTTTCCTCTTAGAACTGCCTTCATACTGTCCCAGAAATTTTTATACATTGTATCTCTCTTCTCAATAGTTTCTATGAATTTCTCAATTTCTTCTCTAATTTCTTCTGTGATGCCTTCTTCATTAAGAGTATTGTTCAATCTGCATGAGTATATTTGCTTTATATAATTTTTCTTGCTGTTAATTTCTAGTTAATTTCCATTATAATCTAATAGTATACACAGAATCCTATCAATTTTTTTGTATTTCCTAAGACTTATTTTATAATCTAGAATATAGTCTGTTTTGGAAGGAGTTCCATGAGCTGCTAGGAAGGAAGTGAATTAATCTGTTTTGGGATAAAATATTCTGTAGACGCCTGTTAGATCCATTTCATTTATAGTATTATTTAGGTTGGAATCATCTTTATTGATTTTGTTTTGATGACTTCTATATTGCTGATAGGGGTATGCTGAAATCACCCAGTATTATTGTATCTGGGATTTAATGCCAAGAAGTAATTTTTTTTTAAATGCAGTTGGGTAGACATTTTGGGGCATAAATATTTACTATCATTATATCTTTCTGGTAGAGTGTTTCCTTAACAAGTATGTAGTCTCCTTTTCTCTTCTGATTATTTTGATTAAAACCTGCTTTGTCAAATATGAGAATAGCTAGCTACTCCTATTGTTTTCAGATTCCTGTGCATAGAATATTTTTTCAATCCTTTTACTTTTAGTCTATGTGTGTCTTTACTTATGAGTTTCTTGCAAACAGCCTTGTAGGATCTTGTTTTTAAATCTATTCTTCCCACCTATGTTTTTGTTTTTGGTACTGGGGATTGAAGGCGCTTAACCACTGAACCACATCCCCAGTCCTCCTTATATTTTATTTAGAGACAGGGTCTCACTAAGTTGCTTAGGGCCTCACCAAATTGCTGAGGCTCACGATCCTCCTGCCTCAGCCTCCAGAGCTGCTGGAATTACAGGCATGTGACACCATGTCCGGCCCATCTATGTTTTTTAATTGGAAAGTTGAGACCATTTACATTCAGGAAATGGTCAGATCTTTGTTATTTCCTGTCATTTTGGTTTGTTTTCTATATTTAAATCAGATTATATTCATTCAGACTTGTTCTAGTGAGTGTCATCTACTTGGGATCTTTGGAGTTTGTTTCTTCCGTTTGCAGTATATCTTTAAGCATTCTCTGTAGTACTTCCTTAATGGTCATAAAGTCTTTTAGTTCATCCTTATCATGGAAAGCTTTTATTTCTTCATTAATTCTGAATGACAGCTTTGGTGGATATAGTAATTCTGGCTGATTATTGTTTTCTTTCAGACCTTGGAAGATCTCATTTCAGGACCTCCCTGATTTTGGGTTCTGAGTTGAGAAGTCACAAGTCAGGCTTATTGCTTTGCCCCAAAATGTGACCTGATCTTTTCTTCTTGCATTTTAAAATATCTTTTCCTTATTTTCTGTTAGGAATTTTGATTAAGATGTGTCTTAGAGAGCTTCACTTTGATCTTATCTATTTGGGGTTCTATATAATTCCTATATGTTGAATGTCTATCTCATTTCTAAGGCTGGGAAATTTTTCTGCTAGTATTTCATTGAAGAAGTTCTTAATGCCTTTAGCCTGTATTGCCATGTTCTCTTCTATCCCCATTACTTCAGGTTTGTTCTCTTGATACTGTCTCAGAGTTCTTTTATTATGACCATGATCTTTTATTTTTTTCCTTTATTGCATACTGAGTATTCAAGTTCATGTACACTATCTTCAAGGCTTGAAGTTCTATTTTCCATGCAATTTAATCTGTTGGTAATACTTCCAATTTTATTTTTTTTTGGTACCAGGGATTGAACTCAGGGGTACTCAACCACTGAGCCACATCCCCAGCCCTATTTTGTGTTTTATGTAGAGACAGGGTCTCACTGAGTTGCTTAGTGCCTCGCTATTGCTAAGGCTGGCTTTGAACTTGTGACTCTCCTGTCTCAGCCTCCCAAAGTGCTGGGATTACAGGCGTGCGCCACCATGCCCAGCTTCCAATTGAATTCTTAATTTAATTCATTGTGTCTTTCATTACCATGAATTCTGTTTTTGTTTTTTTTTTTTTAAATATTTCTTCTTCTTTACTGAAATGGTCTTTAACCTCCTGTATTTGTTCCCTTAATTCATTATTCAGATCTTCTTTTAGTTCATTGAACATTTTCAGAATCAGTTTTTTTACAGTCATTCTCTATAATTTTATTCACTTCCATATCTGTGGGTACCTTTGTTGGGGGGGATTGTGAATTTGCAGGGGAGATTTGTTAGCCTGTTTTTTCATGTTTTCAGAGGTCTTGTACTTACGTATCAGGTCAGATAGATTCCTCTACCTCTTTTGTACACGTGTCCTTTTGTATGTAGCCATCTTTTCTGTTCTAGGGATTTCGTTGTTTTTGAAGGATGAGTAGATGTTCAGTGAGTTTGACCTGAGGTCCCCTTCTACTTGTTGCTCCTTGGATCCTGATTGTTGGAGTTTTTATCTACTCCATTCTATATGCTGAAGTATTTCTGAGGCTCAAGTGGGGCAAGTTCACATGTGGAATGAGGTACTCTGTCAACTTGAAGTGTCCTAGTCACTACTAAGCCCCTCTTAGAGAAGAGGCGTGGGTAAGGAATAGCAATAATGCTAGCAATTAGTGTACAACCTTAAAATAAAAATCCAATGTCTTTTGACTTGTATAACACTAATATCTGTATAGGAATATTGGAGTCAGCATTTAACATAAGCACCAACAATAAACAACCATGAACTAGATCAGACATTAAATAAGTGTTCCTTATGTCATCTACTAAATTAATAATCATGTGAATGAGGTAAGAATTCCATAACCTATATAATTCTATCAGATAGAATTTTAGTTTCTTAAGTGATGAGAAAATAGGGTAGGATGGCAAGCAAAAAATTGATAATATTTAAAAAGTGAACAGTGAAGAGGAGGAAATAGGTAGCATATGATGGTTATAAAGTAGGAGGAATAACAATTAAAAATAATAAAGAAAGGAAAAGGGAAAAGGAAAAGTTTGCTATTAGTGGGCAAAGAAAGTGAAGAAGGGAACAAAAACCAAGGTACAAAGAAATATAAAATCAAAACAATACATAAAATTTCATCTCAACGAAGTTAAACCAAATCTAAATAATTAATGGGTGAAGAATAAAATGGAAGTAAAATTACATGACTATATATAATTATATAACCATATACAATTTATATTTAATTTTATATAACATATACAAATATATGTATATAGTTATATGAATATGTTTATATGTATACATGTTTTCAAACCTACATGTATAGTTAGAACACACTCATACACATACACAATCATGCAGAATGGAAAACAAGTAAAATATAAATATATTAAAAAATTTAAAAAATGTAAAAATTAAATTAAAATTAAAAAAAAGAAAAAAAAGGGGGAGATAGGAAAAAAATCTTTCTTAATGAGAAATAAAGAGCTTGTTTCCACTGAGGTGGTCAAAACTCTTGGTAAGGATAGATTTTCATTGCTTATGCTGTTGTGCCATATGTTTTTGTGTTTATTTTGGGGGCTGGGGGGTTGTTAAGTAAAGTGTCTTTGTATTTCTCACCCAGCTGTCAGCAGTTGTGGACAGGAGCCAAAGCTTGTTGTAGTAGCTCTCTCCCATCTCCCAGTATAGGATGAGATAGACTGGGGAGTGCTGACAGATGACGTACTCCTATAGTAGGGCTGGTGCAGAGTTCTAAAATGGGAATTCCAGCAGTTGGGAATTTAGTCTTGGTTGACCTTTGGAATTCTATTGGTGGGTATCTGGGATTTAATCAATACCCCCTGTTGCTGAGGAGATGCTGGATGTCTGCAGTCTCAGGGTCCTTCTGAAAATTCCACTTTTAGGGTGAGGAATTTAAACTTCCACAAGTCTTGCATTCACTGTCATAATGTGAATTATTTGGGATCAGACATGGAGTAAAGATACATATGTGTGGTTGGTTATTAGCATTTTCTCAGTAGCTTTTATGGGGTGCCATTAACAAAGAGCTTTCTTTTAGGTATCCTGAGCCTGGATTGCCTTAGGCACAATTCTCCCTGCACCTTGTCAATCATGATGGTCCAGGCATACTCTGGACCCCATTATAGGCAATTTCTGGGTGAGGATGGTGACTTCTTTTATGAGTTTCCAATCATCCACTTTGGTCACTGACAGACAGCCAGTTTCAGCTGCCAGGGTGACGGACTCCAGCTGGAGTTTCTGCCTGTTTGATGATTTGGTTGCTTTTCACTCAATGACTTTCCCTACTGTCTCTCAGTCTGTTAAGATCACTCTCCCTCTCTATTCTGCAGATTACTCCAAGTCAATTTTATTTTCCCTCTTTCCTCCTCCCTCTTTGCCTGTGCTTCCCCTCCCCACCAGCAGAGGGCTGGCATCACTGATGCTACCACTGCCACTGTCAGTCATGTCTCTAATGTATTATTTCTTATATTATGCTATGGTTTTGTTTTTTTTACTATCCAATGTTTAATTTTAGTGAATTCTTTTAGAAATTTATGAGGAACAGTCTTCTTGCTTTTTTTTATCTTGAGTTAAGGAACTGCTTGAAGTGTCCCCTTCCTTTAGCTCTTGTCTGATGAGAAACCCTCAGTGAGTTCCTGGATAGCTTCAGATTGGGAGCTGGTTTCTAGAAGAAATTCCATAAATATGGATTGGAACTTGAGGCTATAACCTCTGACCTCTGGAAAAAAAGAGAGAGGTGCTGAAGGTTGAGTTGATCACCAATGGCCAATGATGTAATCAATTATGCCTATGTAATGAAGCTTCCATAAAACCCTGAAATGACAGGATTGAGAGTTTCCATACTGCTGAACACACAGAAGTCCCTGGAGGGTGGTATATCCGGAGAGGGCACAGAAGCTTGCACCCCATCCCACATACGTTCCATTATGTATGTCTTCATTTCGCAGCTCATACCAATACTTCAATAATAAAACAGAAAATGTGTTTCCTTGGGTTTGTGATATGCTCTAGCAAATTAACAGAACCCACTAGATTATATCCCAACAGAGTGAATGAGGCACTTACTATCTTTGCCAATATTTTCATTATTTCCATCAACATAAAATTATATACTTTGATCATTTTAATATTTTTGAACCTGAATTATACTTATTGGATATTATTATTTAAAAATATGGGGTTGGTGATATGGCTCAGTGGTAAAGCACCCACAGTTCAATTCCTGGTACAAAAAAAAAAAAAAAAAAGAGGGCTTTTGCCCAAAGTTAGCTTCTTTGCCCAAAGTTATCTTCTATCACTGCTACCACCAATCTGTCTTTAATCTCACAAGGGAAAACATTACAATGTATAAATCTTCCTTTAATTAAAAATATTAACTCTTGGATATAGTAATATATTCAAACATTGACATAGTAGTAAAACTTAGTTATTACAGTTAACTAGTAATATCCATCTATATTACACAAGGAGTACATAAGGTATCTCAGGGGCTGGTGAACAAAATAGGTTAGGTTCTCCTTTATCTAATCCTTTTTCTCTAACCTATACAAGCTCAAGGCTTATCTGTTTCTCTGTCTCTCTCTTACAATGTGTATTCCTTATTATTCGTGGGAACTGTGTCAACAAGTTGAAAAATTAATATATGGTTAATCTTTTATCTGATTTAATGAGATTAATCACATTCATAAAGATAAGGAGACATAGGCATTCTTTGCCATCTGATTTGTCTTAGGTAATGATGGAAAATAAAGGGTTAGAAGTAATAAGTTAAACAAATCATACTCTCTAAATGCAGAAAGAAGATAAAAATTGAATAGATGACTCATTCCACTTTTATGTCAGAATCCTCATGCTCTAGATAGAACAGGTAATTGAGTGAGGCTCCTTTATGAGCTTATGCAAAAATGAAAGGTAAAACGCAGAAAGAAAAATGTGGGGAGTCTGAATTAGGACCTCGGTTCTGTAAGATAATTATTGTGAATGAGGTAAGAAACAAATTGCTATATGTGTAAACATTTATTTAGCACTCACTTTATGGACAAATCATTACATACACACACACACACACACACAAATAAGATTATACTTCTCAGAAGTCAGAGAAAAATTTAGAAGAAGACACTTGGATTGTCTTGTATAATTTTCTATAATTCTCAGGAAAAGAATTTCTTTTCAAAATATATAATTATCCATTAATATCCTTCCCTCCCAGGTAGTGCAATTTTTATAATCCTGAGAAGCTACTTGTCAAAATTATTAAAGACAATCATAGCTAGGTTCCACAATACAATCTCTTCAAACACTGCTTCTGTTCTATCCTGTCTCCCTGTCACTCCTAAAATTCTACTTGTATGTATGTGTATGATGATCATATTTCCTCTTTATCTTTTATATAGTTTTCCACTATTTTCCATCTTGTTTTCTCTGTGCTTCAGTGCGGATATTTTATTTCACCTTATCTCCCAGTCACTATTTGTATATACAGCTATATTTAATCTATTAGAAAACTCATATATTTATGTTCTTAATATCTAGTACTGTTATTTTTAAGATCCACAATTCCATCTGCTTACCTTATAGATTCTAACTCTCCCTAAAATCTTCATCTTCTCATTTATTTCATTGAGCATATTAGCCTTAACCATTTTGGAGTGTAAGTCTAATAATTCAGTTACATGGATATCCTCTGGGATGTTTCTATTGTCTATTTTTCTCTTAGCTTCAGTTAATTCATCAGGTCTCCTGATATACTTGGCAGTTTCTAATTGTCTGCTGAAAACTGTAAGCAAAATATTTTAGAGGTAATTTGAGGCTCTGAATCATGTTATCTTTCCCCAGAAAGAAAGTGGAAATACAAGTAGAATCCAATCACTTAATTCATTTTAGAACTGACATGACTTTAAAGATAGATATGAGTATTCGTAAAGGCTAGACTATTTTTGATTTACCTTTCCTCCTAAGATGTAGCCCATTCAGTAGTTCCAACTAAAAACACAGAGGGGTTAGCAGGTCCACTCTACTTTGGTTGTTCTGAATGCTAACATCTGTCTCCCTTGCCCTCTGAAACTGAATGCCTTATTTATCTTCTCAGCTGGAGTTTCCCCCTCAGCTTCTTAACATCTCCACCATTTATGAATCAGAAATTACTTTGAAGGGAATTTAGGTGGTGTTTGAACTTCTACTTTCTTTGAAAATCTGGTCCTTCAAATTATTAAAATATACACACCTTCAGACCCAGAATTTCCACTTCTAGTATTTTATCCTATAGAAAAACATAACATGGACCCCAAACATGTATAATAATGTACATTCCAGCATTATTTGTAATAGCAAAAGACATGAAAACTCAATAAAGAATAATGTCCACTAATAAAAAATAGGTTTGATATATTATAGCATATCCAGGTAATAGAACACAACAATTATAAACAAACGGCATGGATTTGTATGTGTTAACATGCAAGATGAAAAAATATGTATAGCATATGCCAAAATGTTTCTGAAGAAACACATTAGAATAGATGAGAGGTTGCTCTTGGAAAGAACACAAAATCTGGGTGCATGGAATCGCTGGAAGATTATTATTTTCAGTCTTTGAATTTATTATTTACATAATACAAATCTTAGTCTTACACTAAACACTGAGAAAAATAAAATATACCATGAGAAATATTGTAAACAATGAAGAAAAGAGCAAACTGCTACTCCAAGAAGGTGCTTTTTTTTTTCTTTAAGCAAGAAAGTCTCACAGTAGTGAGCTAAGTAAAGGAGGTATAATGCTAAGAGAAGGGGAGCAGAATCATCAGTAGTTCAAAACTGATGAAGCACAGTATAGATGTAGTAGATTGTCATCTTAGAAGCCTAATTTTCCTCAAGGACACAATGAGTCAAGGGAAGGTGTTTAAGTTTTATTTTGAGGCAATGAGAAACAACTCAAAAATTTATAAGAAAAATGTGATTTAAGATCACCTTTGCATTTCCTATACATTGTGATGGTGGAGCTGTGGATAATGAATCAATAAGGGGTAAGAGAAGTAGGAGAAAAACTTAAGCTCCAATAACCTAGAGGAGACTCTACTGTGGTAACAATTGAGTATAAAAGGGGGTAGATGATATATTTAGAAGGCAGAATTAAAAACCTTAGGGCCTTATTTATGAACAAAGGAACATATGAAATCATTTATTACAATTTACGTTTTTGACTTGGACAACTGAGTAGATAATGGAGCTCTTCACTGCCAGAAAATGTAAACATGGTATTGGCAAGTTAGGTAAGTAGAACTCAGTTCTATGTAGGTGAGATTCAGTATTTGGGTACATTTAAGAGAGGAAGGTGAATTCAAAACTGGTCAGGAAATCAGGTCAGAAAAATGATGAGGAACATATTTAATTGTTGTAAGAATAAAATTGGTAGATGAGGTCATTGAGATATTTAAGATCATCACAGAAGGAAGGCTAAGGATACAATCATACATATAAGGAACAGAATCTATATGGAAAGCCCCCACAAAAACATAAGTACTCAGAAAGTCTTCAGATGTGGGTAGTATCATAGAAGCAAACAGATCACAGTTTCAAGAGGGCACATATTCTTTCAGAGAAACCTAGAAATACAGGGTCCAAAATGTGTCAGTGGTATTAAGAAACTAGAATTACCTTGTGCTTGATTAAAGTTCATCACCTTTTGTTCTTCTGAACTGAAATTTCTTGAGGTTAGATGAGTATATGATTTTTAATAAGGTCACCAGTGAACTATATTTTTAGGTCTAAAAATCACTAGAACAGATTATAAATGCCTCAAGAATAAGGATCATGATTGATTAATTCAGCATATATATATACTTTGTGCTCTCTGTAGCATCTGTCACATAACAGACCCTCAATGAATGTTAAATAATTTAAATATGGGATGAATGTATAGATGAAGAGATGAACAAGCACCTGAACAAAGAACTAAAGAACTAATGCCTGCCAAAATCTTGGCAAGATTATTAGAGCTTATGTTCTAGTGTGGCAAGGGAGAGCAATAATGTGGAAAGACTTCTTTAGCTTGGCTATCTAGGAAGAACTTCTCTGAGGTGGCTACATTTGAGCTGTCAAAATATGAAAAGACACTAACCTTGTGATGGTCTGAGGACAACATGTCAAGAAGAGTAAAGTTCAAGGAGAAAAAGGTAGTAAAGTGTGCTTAAGTAATAAAGAGGCATATGTGGCGATGGATCAGTGAACATGATGGAAACTAGTAAAAGATAAGCCTGAAAAGACTGATAGGATGTTGATGATACAGGGTCTCACAGGTTGTGATCTCATAGGAGTTAGATGTTAGTCTAGCTTCAATGAGGACCCATTTAAAATTTAAACAAAGCAGTCATATAATTTGATTTACACTTTAAAAATATCACTCTGGCATCTGTATCAATAATGAATCACAGAGGGCAATGGTGGAAGTAAGTAGACCTGTTAGGGGCTGATGTAGTATGCCAGACAAGAGATGCTTATGGTGTAGAAGTAGCAGTACAGATGGTAAGGCATGCTTGAATTTAGAATATATTCTGGAGACACAGACAAGATCATGTTCATGTGTCAGATATAGGAGGGGAGAAAGGCAGAGTCCAAAGAATTTAGATTTAGCTTGCAGATAATAGGGTTCATTTAGTTTTGAGGCATGAGGCAAAATTTGGGAAGTAAAATAGAATGCAGAGGAAAATCTGGAGGTGTCAGTAATAGTCTACATCTGAAGTAACAGGCATCTATATTAACATGAAGACAAAGGGAATGATAAAGTACAATGATATAAAAGCCAAATCAGGTATGTAGAGATGTAATTTGTGGTCCCTCTGGGTACTGGAGCACAGAAGAGAAACATGAGATAGAAAGATTTAAGAGTAATCAGAATAGACCTAATAATTAAAGCCATGTGAATGACTGTGATCACCCAGAAAAAGTTTATGGAGGTAAAATGGAACTTCTACTATGAACTAACTGGTAAAAGAGATGAAGAATGACCAAAACAAAAGAAGGAAAACTAGGTAAGTGTGGCATTTTATATGTGAATAGAAAGATTTATTTGCTTGTAACTGGCAGATAAAAATTAATGTCCACTGAGTTTAATAAAACAGGGTTGTGATGATCTTAGAGCTGTATCCATTAAAAGGTGAAAGA
Source organism: Geosciurus inauris (assembly GCA_004024805.1). Lineage (NCBI taxonomy): Eukaryota > Metazoa > Chordata > Mammalia > Rodentia > Sciuridae > Geosciurus > Geosciurus inauris. The sequence continues at coordinate 67,692 of PVHX01009477.1, forward strand.
ATTCTGACTCCGGGTATATCTGAGACCAGGAAGTACTGACAAAGAATACAGATAATACTCCTAATATTTTTTGTTTGAAGCAAAGATGAATTTTTATAATTTTAAACATGTTTTTATATTCATCAGAAGTATAACTTAATAAGACATGTAATAAATATTATTTGAATTTTTCTAAAACTAAAATCATTTTTATAGTCATATCATGCATGGCACTTATCTTCCTTTACATTTCTATATTTTGAAAATTAGCATAAATTCTTACCTCTAAGAGATAAGGCTCCATTTCAACCAGCGTTTTCCCAAGATGTTTATCTGGATCTAAACCTGCCAAGAAAGATTACATTTTTCTAGATAACTATAGATAGGAACTTTAAAGCCACATTCACCTTCCCTTCGCCCTTCTCACCTAGGAAAGCAGTGTTAATATATTTTAAGTTGCTTTTGTCTTAAAGTAAAATGTACTTTGCTAGTATTTACTTTCCTATTCTTCTTGTAGAGCTGATTTTCTTGCTCCTAAAAATAAGTTTCAGTTCATTTCAGTAGCACTGCATCAATAATTATATGCATTATTTTGATTCCTTTCTCTTTTTTGAGGAATTATAGTTAGAATGGGAAAAAAGTATAATTTTAAAGACATGAGATTTAAATTTTTGGTATTTTAATCATTGTACTTTATTTTACTCATGAACAACAGTATGAATTTTCTGATTTCTTTATTTAATTTAAACTTGAAACTTTGTACTTTATGCCTGTAATTGCAGCAAGTTATGAGGCTGAGGCCAGAGGATTGTAAGTTCAAGGCCAGCCTGGGCAACTTGAGGAAATGCTGTCTCAGAATAAAAATAAAAAGAATTGGGGATGTACCTCAGTGGTATAGCACCCCTGGGCTCAATAGCCATGAATGTAAGTAGAAAACAGAAGATTGTTATACTGATATAATTAATTTACTTAATAGTAGCATATGGGCACAAATAATTATATTACCAAATAAACTAACATTTCCTTTTAATAATCACTTGTGCAACAATGTATTTTCTAAGAAAAAAGAGAAACAACTATGAAATCACTATTGTGCCAAGAGCATTTTCTTAAGCTACAATAAACAGATTGAACTAATATAACCGTAGAGTATGTAGGTGATGGAGCAATGAGAGAGGGAAAAAACTCATACCACAAATCAACTACAAAATTAAAGAATTCATTTTAGATATTTATTTCCATATACACATTTATGGGTTTAACTTCATTTAAGCAATTTTTTTTTTTTTATTATTGATGAAACCATTCAGATTCTTAATTATACAAACTGATTAATAGTTTTCAATCTTCAGTTAGATGCCTTTTTGGGTAACATGACCTTTTTCTCTTTCTCTTTATTTTAGTACTGGGGATTGAATCCAGGGTGCTCTACCACTGAAATAGTCCTTGTTTATTTTGAGGCAGTCACTAAATTTTCCAGGCTGAACTTGACTGTGCGCTCCTCATGCCTCAACCTCTTGAGTAGCTGGAGTTTCAGGAATGCACCACCACACCATGACATTTCTTATAGTCAAAACATCATAGTACCAAAGAGAAAGGTAGAATTTATGGGTTCTTCCACCACTGTGTATTAAGTTAGATAATATTCAGAACAAAACAACTCAGACTAGTAGCACTGGACACATTATGTAAGTCAGCTTCCTTCATAGCCACCTTATTCTTGTGGTAGATGCATTAAAATTAAAATTTCAGTAGGCTGGTGAACATATAAATGAACTCTTGACTATGTCCAATTACATTGCAATTCAATATATAAAATGAATAAATAAATGAAATACTTCGAAACAACATTCATCACTACCCAGATTTAATAAGAATTAAATTTTTGCTACATTTCTTCCATAAGATTTTATTTTATTTTATTTTATTCAGTACTGGAATTGAATCCAAGGACTCATTCATGCTGGGCAACAACTCTATCTCCGAGCTGCATCCCAGCCCTTACTACCTTTTCCTTAAGAAATTAAATACCACCAATGCAAAAGAATTTCACAATGTATCTACAGCAATCAATATGCCCTACTCCTTTCCATATTTATGGACAGTCACTCTTCTGAAATTAGTGGGATACTTCTCAACTATGCTTTTGTAATTTTACTACAGATCTGTGTCTATAAAACAGTATTTAGTATTGTTTGTGGATATTAACATCTTGCACAAATGATATATTTTTAACTAATTTTTCAATTCACACTGTTAATGAATTATCCATATTTATTACTGTGACTCTGGTTCTTCTATTTTTACCATTGTATTGCATTCCATTATGTGGATGTATTCTCCATTAGATGAATACTTGGGGATTGGATTGGTTCTAATTTCTTATTTATTGCTGGTACTTTTTGTGCTACAATGAATATGCTTTAAATGGAATTACTATGAGAGAGAATAATAAACATTTTTATTTATGTGTGTGTACACACATGTGTATCTTTCAATTCTATTAGATATTGCCAAATTTTTCCCTAAAGCAGTATTACTAATTTATACTTCCAACGTCAGGGAATTATAATTCCCATTTCATATATTGTGAAAAAAATTTAGTGTTGTTAAATGTTTTATCTATTTTTGTGTTGCTGTGGTTCAAACCCACAGCTTCACTCATATTAAGCAAGTACTCTAGCTCTGAGCTATACTAGATGTCAGATATTTTAATCTTTGGCAATCTGATACATATACACACATACACACAAACATATATACATACATATGTATGTACATAAAATTGTTTCACATATTGTTTTAATTTCCATTTTTTTATTATTACTGAAAATAATCATTGTTTCATATTTCATTGCCTATTCATTCAGGTTCTCACTTCTATGAATTGTTTACTAAAATCATTTGGCCACTTTTAATGTTAAGTTTCATCTTTTATTTGATGATTCATAGTTCTTAATATATTCTGAATGCTAATCTTCATTATTATGGGCATGAAATATCATCTCTAGTCAGTTGAATGTCTTTGTACTTTGTTTTGGTGGTTGTACTAGTGTCTTTTGATAAATGTAAGTTTTTATTTTATAGTAAACAAATGTATATTTGTAATTTTCCCCTTTGAATTGATTGTCCATGTGCTGTACAATTTTTCTAATAGACTACTTATCCTTTTTTCCATAATTTTGAAACAAATAAAGCCATTATTAGTCTTGTGCTTATCAAATGTGCTTATATGATGCCTTTGTATGATGCCATTTGTATGATAAAGTTATTTGGGGGCAGAATAGTTTATTGTTGATTGTTATTTTATTCTTGAGAGATCTTACCAGATGTTTGACATCTAAGGGGTCTTATCAAAGTGTCAAATTTTTGTTTATGCTTTCAGTGCTTCTTTGCTTTTTCATTTTCATAGATTTTCATCTTACTTTACCATTTCCTTCCTTGCACTTTTTGAATGTTTGCTAAATAGCTTATTTAATGCTAGCTTCTTGATTCACTTTTATTTATATCTTGTTTTTTAAATGGAAGGATTTAAATACCAATTCTGCTGCATCCAAAAAGATTTGAGAAATGGCACTTTTATTGTCCTTTAGTTTTCAATAGTTCATGATTTTTACTGCTATTACTAAGCAGTAAAAATTTTTTACTATTTTTACTGCTATTACTGCTATTATTGTTAAGAAATTACTCTTGTGTGAACACGTTGATTTTCACTAATTTTTGTTGTTTACTAACTTTATTGCATTGAGGTTAAAGACTGCAGTCATTGTAGCTCTTTAAAATTTGGTTAAGTTCAATAGTTGAACCTTACAAAAACTGAATGCATCAGGTCCAGACAGGTTCACTGGTAATTCTACCAAACATTTAAGAAACAAATTATACCTATTCTCTAAAAACTCTTTCAGAGAACAGAAGCAAAGAATATTTCCAAAAACCCATTTTATAAGGCCAGCATTATCCTAATACCAAAGTGAAAGCAATTACAAGTAAAGAAAACTAAAAACTAATACCTCTTATGAAGGCATGTAAAAATCTTCAACAAAATATTAGCAAATGGAATTTAAAAATACATAGTTATATACTATGACCAAGTATGACTTATCACTGGTATAGATGGCTGGTTGAATATTTGAAAATCAAGTAATGAAATCCATTACATTAGCAGAATAAAATGAGAAAAAAATCACATGATCATATCAATAGATGTGAAAAAAGCATTTGACAAATACAACATCCATTTATGATAAAAATTTTCAGTAAACTACAAATAAAGCAGAACTTCGTAAACTTGATAAAGGATTTCCACAACAACTCTACTGATAACATCATACTCAATGGTGAGAAACTCAAAGTTTTCCCATTAAGATGTGGCACAAGGAAAAGATTACCTTCTCCCTACTTCTTTAAAAAACATATTAAGTTTTAGCTAATGCAATAGAAAAGGAAATTAAATGTATATAGAATGGGAAGAGAAAATCTATGTTTGAAGATGACATAATCATATACATAGAAAATCTGAAAGAGTCAAGAAAAATACTACTGAAACTAATAAATGATTATAGGATGGTTGTAAAATATAAGGCTAATACACAAAATTCAACTGCTTTCCTATATACCAGCAATAAACAAGTGGAATTTATAATTAAAAATACAATGCTATTTAGTCTAGTACGCCCCAAATGAAATATTAAGGTATATATTGAACATAATATGCACAAGATCTATGTGAGGAAAAGTGCAAAACTCATGAATGAAATCAAAGAACTAAATAAATGAAAAGATATTCCACACTCGAGGATAGAATCAATAATGTCAAGGTGCCAGGTTTTCCCCACTTGATATATAGATTCAAAGCAAAGACACTTACCAGCATGTTGTGGGTATCAAGAAACTAACTGTAAAGTATATATGAAGAAACAAATGACCCAAGGTAGTCAACACATTAAAGAACAAAGTCAGCTGGGTGTGGTGGTGCACGACTGTAATCCCAGCACTTGGGGAGGCTGGGAGGAGAATAGTGAGTTCAAAACCAACCTCAGCAGTGGTGAGGCGTTAAACAACTTAGTGTGACCCTGTCTCTACACAAAACACAAAATAGGGATGGGGATGTGGCTCAGTGGTCGAGTACCCGTGAGTTTAATCCCTTGTCGTCCCCACCCCGCAAAAAAGAACAAAGTCAGAAGACTGGTAATACGTCAAGACTTACTATTAATTATAGCATTTGAGACAATGTGGTATATTGGCAAAAGAATAGAGAAATAAATCAAGGAAATAGAATAAGGAGCCCAGAAACAGACCCACATAAGTAGAGTCAAATGAGTTTTGGCCAACGAGAAAAGGCAATATAATGAAGAAAATATAATCTTGAAACAAATGGTTCTGGAATAGCTGGAAGATTCACATACAAAAATGTATCTAGACACAAACTTTAAACTCTTCACAAAATTAATTCAAAATGATCACAGACAAAAAACTCTAAGATGCAACACTATAAGATTCCTAGAAAATAATAACAGAAAAGACCTAGATCACTTTGTCTATGGCAATGTCTTTTTAGATATGACACCAAAAGCAGGATCCTAGAGAAACAACTGATGAGTTGAATTTCACTAGAGTTAAAAAAATCTGCTTAAAAAAAAGTAATATTAAAAAAAAAAGTAATATCAAGACAAACAACTGAAGACACTGGGAGAAAATATTTGCAAAATATAACTGATAAATGACTATTCAAAAATATAAAAACAACTCAAAAATCAACAAGAAAATAAACCACTTATATATACACAATGAAATATTACTTAGCCTTAAAAAAGAATGAAATTATGGCATTTGCTGGTAAAGGAATGGTCCTGGAAAATATCATACTAAGTGAAATGAACAAACAAACAAAAAGGAAAACAAACCACAAAATACCTTAATGAACATCTCATCAAGAAAGATATATAGGTTGCAAAAATGCAACTGAAAAGATACTCCACAGCCTATGTCATCAGAACAGTACAAATTAAAACAGTGAGATACCTCTACACATCTACTAAAATGGCCAAAATATGGAACACTGGTAACACTATATGTTAGCAAGGATGCTGAGGAAAACTAATGCTGCCGAGAATACAAAATGGTACAGCTACTTTGTAAAACAGCTTAGCAGTTTCTTAAAAACCTAAACATACTCCTAACCCATATAATCCATCAATTTTGCTCCTTAATGTTTACCCAAGTGTTAGAAACTTATGAACCACAAAAACCTGCACATGAATGGAAATAGCAGCTTCACTCACAATTTCCAAAACTCAAAGCAATGAAGATGTTTTTCAGTAAGTGAATGGATAAACGGTAATACATACAGATAATGGAGTATTATACAGCACTAAGAAATAATAAGCTATCAATTTAGGAAGAGACAGGAAAGAAATTAAATGGATATTACTAACTAAAAAGCCAATGTGAAAAGCTATATATTGTATGATTTCAACTATGTGACATTCTGGAAAAGGCAAAATTATGCAAGCAGTGACAAGATCAGTAATGACCTTCTATGACCTTAAAATTTAGTTTCTATGAACTATATTTCTAATGAAGGTATGAAAAAACTTCCCATTACGGTTTTGGTTTTAATATTTTCTTCTTACAATCCTGTTAGATTTGCTTATATATTTGAAAGCTAGTGTTGTGTGCATGCAAATTCATTACTTACAAAATTACTGATGGAATTATTCATTTTATCAAAAGTAGTTTAATCTCCACTGATTTTTACCTTCTATTTGTTTTCTACTAACATTGTAATACTAGATTTCTTTTTGCTAATATTTTTCTGGTACAAATTTTTCCATCAGTTATTCTGAAATGTTTTGTGTGCTTTTACTTTAGGTAATTGCTGTAATGTTCTGGTTGTTCTATCAAATCTCATACATGTAACTTGAAAGAACTAAACCCAATCATTTAATATTTAATATCTGTCCAGACCTGTTTTTATCATCTTGGTGTCTGCATTAGTCCATTTTGCATTATTATAATAAATTGCCTGAAGTTCTGTAACTTTATCAATAAAAGAGATTTTATTTTGGCTCACCATTCTAGAAGTTCAAGGACAAGGGACTGTATCTGGTCATGGCCTTCCTGTAAGAGCCACAAGGTGGCATAGGGCATCACATAGCAAGAAACAAAGAAAAGGCAAGTGCAATATCTTCTGGACCCCTTTTCTTATATTCTACCGTATTTAATTATGCTATCAGTATTCAATTATGGGGACTCAAAGCTGAATTTATCTAATCTTAATACTTCCAGAAGGTAAACACCATGGTCAGAATAAGTTTGTATTTAATTAAGTTTACTGGATCTTCTACCTATAGGATCATGTTGTTGGCAAATAAGAGATAGTTTGAACAATTCTTTCCTTATTTGTATCATTTTAATTTCTTTCTTTTTCCTACTGCACTGGCTAGAGTTTCAAGAACTATGTTGAAGAGAAGTGGTGAAAGTGTCTTGTTCAAGTTTTTAAAGGGAGTGCTTTCAGTTTTTCTCCATTTAAAATGAGATTAGCTTTGGGTTTAGTATATACAGCTTTTATAATGTTGAGGTATATTCCTACTATCCCGACTTTTTCTAGGGTTTTGAGCATGAAAGGATGCTGAATTTTGTCAAACACTTTTTCTGCATCTATTCAGATAATCATATGATTCTTTTAAGTCTACTTATGAGGTGAATTACATTTATTAATTTCTGTATATTGCACTGACCTTTCATCCCTGGGATGAAACTCACTTGATCATGGTGCACTTTTAAATGTGTTTTTGTATGCAATTTTCCAGTATTTTATTAAGAATTTCTGCATCTATACCCAAAGGACTTAAAATCAGCATACTATAGTGATAAAGTCACATCAATGTTCATAGTAGCTCAATTCACATTAACTAAGCTATGGAATCAACCTAGGTGCTCTTCAAAAGATGAATGGATAAAGAAAATGTGGGACATATACACAATGGAATATTACTCAGCCATAAAAAAAGAATGAAATTATGGCATTTGCTGGTACATGGATGAAACTGGAGGCTACCATGTTAAGTGAAATAAGCCAATCCCAAAAAAACCAAAGACAAAAATGGTCTCTCTGAGAGCCTACATTCTGGGAGCAAATTTTTGCCACACGCACATCAGACAGAGCACTGATCTCCAGAATATATAAAGAGCTCAAAAAACTTAACACCCAAAAAACAAATAATCCAATCAATAAATGGGCGAAGGAGCTGAATAGAAACCTCTCAGATGATGTACAATCAATAAACATATATATGAAGAAATGTTCAATGTTTCTAGCCATTAGAGAAATGCAAATCAAAACTACCCTCAGATTTCATCTCACCCCAGTCAGAATGGCAGCTATCCAAAATACCAGCAACAATAAGTGCTGGCGAGGATGTGGTGAAAAAGGTACACTTAAACATTGCTGGTGGGATTGCAAATTGGTGCAACCAATCTGGAAAGCAGTATGGAGACTGCTTAAAAAACTTGGAATGGAACCACCATTTGACCCAGCTATCCCACTCCTTGGCCTATACCCTAAAGACTTAAAAACAGCACAGTACAGTAAAGCAGCCACTTCAATGTTTATAGCAGCACAAT
>PVHX01009478.1:0-76198 GCA_004024805.1 Geosciurus inauris
AAAAAAAAATGCAATACTTAAATACTTACTTAATAATAATGTGAAGATGTAATCAGATCATGAAGATAGTTGACTGTGTAGGTATTATATAATCATAAAATATTGCTTTATTGTTGTATGACTAATGAGAATATGAATAAAACAGATCCATTATCCAGGAGCTATTGAAAATTACAAAAAAGAAACTTAGGAGCTGGCTTTGATGTGCTTCCAGCACTTAGCAATAAAGTGAAGCTTTTAGGTTAGGTCCAGACGTGAGCTCATTCAAGAAGTCAGAAATTGAGCACCCAAGGGATGAAGGCCCACCCATGGATGAGCAGCTGAAATTCACTCTCATCCCCAAAGGAGTAGCTGTTCAATACAAGGATAACTCGCAAACACCATGCCTCTTCTTTTGTAATACCTCAGTCTCTCAGAGTACCTGTGGTATCAAATGCCAAATATTATTGGTTGTCCCCCAAAATATGTTCTTCCCTTGTTCCTATAGTTAATATCTCCCCCACATTTAGCATGGCATATGGCTGAACAGCTCAAGAGTATGCTCCTCAGCCTTCCTTGCAACCCTGTGGGCCGTGTGACTATGTTCTGGTCAATGGGATGAGAGAGAAAATGATGTTAGCAACATAGGGTGTCCCCTCTGCATTGCTTCCCTTCCTCCTGGCCAGAATGTGGCTGGCTTGTTGCCAAGACTCACAGTATCCACCTTAGACCATAAGATGGAAAAAAGTGCATCAACACCCACAGAGCAACAAGGTAAAGAGTCCAGGTCTCTAATGTGAAGCCACCATAACAGTCCTGTATTGCTTATGTTCAGACTGTTACATGAGAGAAAATAAGCTTGCATTTTCTTTAAACCACTGTTATTTGGGCTTTTGTTAACAGCCATGTTAATATCATAACTCAAACAGCACTTCTTATGTAATAGATATGAATTTTTCAAGTCAAGAACTCGAATATGCAAGAATTGTGAATTAATTTTTCATTGTGTCAACTAACTCTCTATTTCAAGCTCCCATCCAACTTCCTGGTGAATAAAAAATAAACCATCTCAGTCAAGTCAGAGTTTTCCCAGCCAATCAGGAATTTCTTCACTAATTAAAGTTTTTTCTCCTCACCCTAGTCTCCTGGGAGTTTATGCAGTGTCCATGTATAAAAGGAGTTGTGGACCTGGTCATCATAAAGACTTGCTGACATCTCCCAAGTTGTAAATCCTTGGCTATCTGGGTTTCTATGATCCTCAGGTCCATAGGACATTGATTGACAGTTCCACTCCTAACAGTGAGCCTCCTCCAGGAGTACCAGCCTTTTTTCAGCCATGTTCATATCACAGGTAGCTACACAGAAAAAATGACATCTTGCTGTTCTCTGCATTGACTCAGGGAGCCTGATCCAGACTTATGCCTCCAGGCCCTTCTACCAAGACACCCAATGTGACTATCTGATTCCTGTTCTTCCATATTCTAATACAGGAAGGCTTGCACCATTCCAGAAAAGGAGAAAAGAATAAAAGTCTAACATCCTCTATTCTTGAAACTTCTCTAGTGATTCTCCCATCACCTTCTCTACTCACACTTCACATTTCAAATGCCAAGAACTTGAAAACCACGGACAAGACAATGCACCTGAAGGCCTATAACTCCCTACCTGGCAAAATGATACCCTCTTCCAATTTTCAACAATACAGTTCCACCAGTAATTATTTAGTGGAATTAAATGTCTATTTATGCCTAATCAGGCCTTCTCTCAAGACACTGTATGTTGCCAATAACTTAACTATGTGTACATCTTAACTAAATCTCTACGTGGCACACTCTGGCTCTCCAAAAATGACAAGTAAATATCCTTATGTCCATGATAGTCATGCTGATAATGTGTGTTCATTAGGGATACAAAGGGCAGAAGATTTCCAAGTAGACTTTCATAAGTTTCATCATGAAGTTCATTTGCTTTTCTACATGGATGAGGTTCATAGCACGATGTATTAGATGATACTAAAGAGAAAAAGCACAAGAGTAGTCAGCTCTGTGATCACTTGGTCATGCGTGGCCTTTTCTTATGCTCTGCCTTGGCTCCCCTACATTTTTACACCCTGAAAAATGCCATCACCAGTCTCCTCTCCCTCTCAAATCCCAATTCCAAACATGGCACCCTGCAACCACAGCCTCTTATTCTTCCAGAAGATTATCTCTGGAATTCCTACTGCCAGATTTTCTGACCTCAAACCACTTTCTTACTGCCCATTGTCTAATTATCCATGAGCTTTCCTTTTGTTCTCTCTCATCTCTGATTCTATGCCCATCCTAATCACTCCCTTGCTAAAAGCCCAATTCCCTGGCTGCACTCTGTCTGTCATCCTTGCCTGGGAAAAGCCAAATCCACTATGAATTCTACCCTCTTCTTTTCAGAGTTAGCAACTAAACTCATTCATTCATTCCTTGAATAAATATTTCTTGAGCATCAACTATTTACCAGGTCCCATTTAGGCATCATGAAGACAGTTGTAAGGAAGACAGAGACACCTGCTGTCTGGATCCTGTATGCCAAAGGAGAAGTCTCACTTGAAGTGATGAACTCTTACATACAGGCATTCATGGTAGGGTTTTTTTGTTTGTTTGTTTGTTTGTTTGTTTTGGTAAGCCTATTTTCCTACTCTCTGGTATGATCACTTTATACCTTTTGCTTTGTTTCAAGTCTCCAATGTCCTCTGCTCTATCTATAACCTCTCCTAATGGTCTTTGCTCATTCTTCTTTGGCAGAAAATAGATAAACTAACAAGCTGTAAGCCTCATGTATCTAAATCTGTCTTCCTTCCTGTTACAGTTTTTCTGCCTCTCGCAAAACCGTTTCCTTTATTTGTACTTTAGTTAAAATTCCTCCAGCTTCTCAAGGGCTTTGCTTTTTGAGTTGCCACCTCTCTACAGGAACAGTACCATCACAAGGAAATGTGTTCTCCTAAAATCCATCTTTTGAAAGCCCTCCTTGACCTGATCATAGCTAAACTTCTCAAAAGAAATGTCTACTCAACTGTCAACTTGTTTATCCCCATTTACTCTTAAACACAAGAGGATCCCAACACACCACTAGCCACACAACCCCATGCCACCAGAATAGCTCTCGTGGTCATCAACTGTCTCCATGTCATCAAACTAGCACCTTCTGTCTTCATCTTACCTGGCCTCTTGCTAGTATTCAATCAGGTTGCTAATTCCTTCCCTCCTTAAACATTCCCTGTCTCTTGGCTTCTAAAAGATTTCCTCTTGTCTTGATAGTTATCCCACTCTTTGCCTGAGTTCTAAAGCATGCAATTTCTCTATGCTCTCATTTCTTCTCTCACAATTTCCTTGGAGATAATCACCTTTGATGTGACTTTAAACACTATAATATATATAATTCAGCAACTCCCAAATATATATCTCAGCTTGGACCTCTTCTTTGAGCTGTTGACTCATGTATACAACCGCAAGTTCTGCCAAGCCTAATAGATGGACATGTAGATTGTTTGATTCAGTCCACTTTTCTCCATTTATTCCACCCCTATCCCAAGGCCGAGCCACCTGAACTACCACTACAGTCTCCTCTCTCCATCCTGTTCCTCTTAACTCCCCCAAACCAGTCTCCACATACAAGCCAGACTGATATCATAGACTTCTCTCTTTAGACAAACTCTTTGATGACTTCCTTTTCTGGGCATGAAATCTAAACTCCCCACATAGCCACAGGGCCCAGCATGATCTGGCTTGCTCCATCTCCAACCCCCTCACCTGCTGGTCTCTGGCCACATGGTATTTCTTCCATTCCTCAAGGATCTTTCCCACATCAGGGCCTTTGCACATTTTAGTCCTTCCTTCTGGAATGTCCTTTCTGCTCGTGGCTAGTTCCTTCCATCTTTTATCAAGTATAAAGCAATTGTCCCCCATTTCCTATTACTTCATATATCAGACTCCTGTTGGTTTCTTTCATATCTCAATTGGCCCTCTGTATGCATGGGTTCTGCATCTCTGAGTTTGCCCAATTACAGATTGAAAATATTCCCCCCAAATTGCCTCTGTACTGAGAATGTACAGACTTTCCCCCTTGTCTTCATTCTCTAACCAATACAATGTAACATCTACTTACATTGTGTCAGGTATTACAAGTCACCTAGAGACAATTTCATGTACACAGTAAGACATGCATAGGTTTTAATGACAATACTTACATCATTTTATATGAGGAAGGAACTTGAGCAGCCATAAATTTTGATCTACACCAGGGAGTTGGTGGGAGTGGACAGGGGGATTCCTGGAACAAATACCCTTCAGATACTATGCTTATCACAGTTTGTAATTAGTTTTAATAATTTGGTTATTTTCTTAACAAATTTTGCTTACATTTTGCATTCAAATGCTAACTCCATACACTTGTTCATCCATGGCATTTCCAAAATTTATCCTAGTGCCTGACACCTTGAGAATTAAATAACACTTGCAGAATGAATAAATAAAAATGTGAATAGTAAATAAAGTATGGGAGTCATAAGAGCACAGTTACAATTTCCGTAGCTATTAAAATCTTCGTGTGGCAGTAGCCTAATACCTTGAGTCCTAGCTGTTGCTTTGTGTTCCTTTGGCTATAAGAGCTTTTTTTCCCCCCACAGCCTTTGAGATGAGCAGCTCTCTGGGTTTTCAGTTTATTTTTGTAATGCCTAGAGTACCATTCCCCAAAATCTCAATTAATACTTTGTTATATGTAAATGAATAGTTTAGAACATTCAGAATCTGCTTTCAAGCCTCCGTGGTGATATTTTCTGCGTGTATGAGACTGACATGTTAAAATAAATCAGAGTATAGCACGCTGTGATTCACAACCCCCAGGTATGCACAATAAACCACCTTCTGAACATCTTCTATGTGTCGGGCACTGAACTAAACCCTTCACACATATAGCACACTTAGACTTTGCAATAGCCCAAAGAAGGGATCTAATCACTTTCCCATTGAGAAAACTAGGGCTTCAAGGCTTGGTTAGCATGATCAGGTTCATAAACATATGCAGGTTCAGATATGTAGTAAAAGCCATATGCTTAATCAATCTGCTAGTCTTCCACTTTAGGCCTGAGGATACAAGTCTCTTTTCAATTCAAATGATAGAAGATTAATGCAGAGAGAATACAAAGGGCTCCTAAACTCCAGCCTTATATCTTGTAATTATCCTGTCCATTAACAAAAGTGGGTCTTCCACAATTTATCTCAGTCATTGTTATGCAAACCTCATAGTTCTCATTGCACAAAAGTCCTAAGGGAATCTCGAGTGTGGGCATCTTTATTTGTTACAGTTATTCCTTCCTTTTCCAGAAGGCCTAAAGTGATAGACTACTGACAGCTGCATTCTGCTAGCCCAGAAATGTGTTCACTGGGTCATTTTTCAGAACAACCCCCATGGAGATGATATTGGACCAAAGGCCAAGGAGCAGATGTGCTCCCATAAAACTGCGTCTCTTGGCCCCAAACTGCACTCACAAGAAGGAAGCCTGGCGACTAATAGACACTAATTAGGCCAGAATTACAATTAATTTTAAGAATGTTCCCTTTGACTCATATTTTACTGTCTAGAAACCCATTTGTTATCTGTCAGTGTTCCCTCATCTTTATGTTATATTTGCATCAGAGAAGGCAGGCTAAAAATTAAGTAAAACAATCACGAATGACAAAGTCTTTGCTCCAGTTCCCCACACAGAGAAGGGAAGTTCAGGGACAAGTCCCTGGTTGTTACTTATAGTAAGTTCAATATAGACACAGAGGGAAGTGACCTGATTTAACAGTTGATTTCCTCCTTAGGTCTCTTTTATTTATAAGTACAGATAGTGATAGTTAACATACATCAAATGCTTTTTATCTGAGGATACTGTGCTAGTCAGCTGTCTATTACTATAACAAATACTCAAGATAATAAATTTATAAAGAAAAAAGGTTTATGTCGACTCACAGTTTTGGAAGTTTCCATCTCTGATAGCTTGCTGCCATTACTTTTGGACCTGTGATAAGGGAGCACACCATGATGGAGGCATATGGTAGAGCAGATCCTATGGCCAGGAAGCAAAATATAGGAAGAGAGCAGGGTTCCACAATTTCCTTCAAGGAAATTGCCCCAGTGACCTAAAGACCTCCCAATAGGTTCCACCTCTTAAAGATTTCACCATCTCCCAGTAGTTGCTACCTGGGGACCAAAGCCTTTAACATATAAGCATTTGGAGGACATTAATGATCCAAACCATAATATTGTAAAAGGCTTGAGAAAGGACCTGCCATAGTTTGAACCTTAAGTGTCTTCTAAAAATCCATGTAATAAAGGTCCTTAGGTAATTGAGGGTATGTCATTGATGGAAATTATGGGACCCTGCTTTCTTCCTCTTCCTCTCTTTCATTTTCTGACCATGAGAGGAGGGATTTTGTTCCACCATGCATTCCTGCAATGATGTGCTGCCTCATCACAGACCCCAAAGCAACAGGGCCAGTCAATAATGGATTAGAATCTTGAAAACTATGAGTCAAAATAAAACTGTTCTCTTTTCTCCTATATTTTGTTGTAGTGACAGAAATTTGACTAATGCACATGTAATAATTTAATCCTCAAAACAACCCAATGAAGTATTAATATTATCCCCATCTTACTGATTTGGAAATGGAAACAGGAAAAGTTTAAATAATATGCCCAAGGTCACATAGCCAGAAATTTATTATGGAAGAATTATACCTGGGGAGTATGACTACAGAGTCTGAATTGTTAACCCCTACGTCTTCCAGCCTCTCACAGATATATAATTACATACTTAAAAATATTAACCTGGATGCCCTTAATTCCAATCACTGAGTCATTTCAAAAGGGTATTCTGAGCTCAGTGATGAAATCATAAGTATTTAGAGTTTAAAAGACCCCTAACAAGGCATGAGGGAAGTTATACTATTTTCTTCAGAGAGATGAACTAAGAAGAAGAAAGCATTGATAGGGGTGTTGATTTTTGCCTATGTGAGGAAAAACTGTTCCAGAAAATGTCAACAATGCTTTCAAACACCAGTCCTGTATAGGGTACACATCATTTCTTTCATTCTGTGGGAGAGGACTCTGTCACATGAACAAACCTACCTGCAAAGAAGGCTGAGGAGCACAGCATGAACCACCTACTTTGGAAGAAGAAGGCAGCAGCTTTTAGTCTTTTCTTTTCAGTTCCACATTGTCTTCTCATACTTGTGGCTGTTTTCCAAGGTCAAAGGGACTCTCAGAGTGAAACAAGATTTTTTTGTTGTTGTTTGCTGTCTTCAGATATACTGTAGTATTGCAAGTTACAAATGACCATACTAACAAAGAGCTGAGAATTCTCAGAGAAGAGAATCTGAATATAATACAACCTTTCCTGGATGCTGTGGATGGGGAATACATGCTGGGACATCAGGCAAGTGTTTCAAAGAATCTAAAGTAGAGAAGTAGCATAATATTATGGATATAATCCCTTTAAAGAAAGAATAATCAACTTCCAACTATTTCTTGACACCCCCAAACTCCTTAACCTTCCAGTACTTCCTACATTGTGTTTGGATTGGTACTTTTCCTGAGTTCTTAACCAAAAATAGAGAAGAGAGTAGGTTAAAAACCCATTTCAGCTGCTTGCCAGTGAAAAATGGCATTATGCAGCCGATGGTTATTTTTAGAAAATCCACTCCCCTCTGGAGATGAAAACCAAATCAGATGGTTTTCCCACTTATCTATTTTAAAGTGGAGAAATGGGGGGAGGTGTGTCTCGATAATAGACTCTAATGTAGGACTCCATTAAAACTTCACGATTTAAAAAGAAATGGGGTTACACAAAGATTTATACTTTCTTTATCAAAGTGGTCAGTCTAACCACTTCATTTCTTTCTGAAGACCAAAACCCTGACAGGGGCTTTTTATCTATATATCTCTATTTCTCACTATTCTCTCTCTCGAAATTTTTTTTAAAGTGCTGAGGTAAGCATGTTTTTCCTGACTGTAAACAAAAAGAATAGTAGCACTCTTCCTCCATGCCCAGAACAGAAACTTGTCCCAATTGCTATGTATAACTGGTAATATCTTGTTTGGGGTAATATCTTGTTTAATATCTTCCTTGACCCTAAGGAAAGAGCCTAAATTGGGGTTGTGGCTATCTATAGTAAAAATTATGCTTCTTCCATAAAATGTAAAGTTATATAGGAATAAAAAAAATCATATTTTCAAAGAATTATTAATGTTTTTTAAAAAAACAACTATTCTTAGGAGCCTTTATAAAATTCCAGTCATCAAAAATATTGAACTCTTACTTTACAACTTAAGGTTGCAAACAATACATTTAGTATTCCTTAGCACATCATGCAGAAAACTTAACATACATTCTGCACTTTAAGCTTGCAAAAATTCTTCATGTTCAGCATAAACCACTTTGGACTGACCAAAAGAAAGGAAGGCTATGTTCATGAAGAATAGTTTCCTAGCACTCAATGGATATTTGCTTTGTGCAAGTGGTAATCTACCATGTCCATGCTTATTATTTTGTGAATAAAACTATATGCTTTATTAATGGAAAAAATACAATTCCTACACAATACTATCCAAGTAGATTGATAATTTTATGGGGAAGAATTCTACCTAGTTTTATTAATAGCATTTGTATTCTACCCTTATTTGCCAATATTGTCACATGACCAAGATTCTAGATACAATTTTTGCTCACATGAAAATCTAACAAAATTTAAGGGTTAAAATAGTACTAGTAGTAAAAACAAAGAATAGGATATTATGATTTTAATATGTCCATAAATTATGCCAAGCATTTCATGTATATAAAACCATATTTTACTCACACATCAACCTCTATTTTAAAATGAGAAAATTGAGTTGCAGGTTCAGAAATACTTTCCAAACTCCTACACTTAATAAATGATAATGCTGGGACTAACAGACTCTGTCTGTAGCAACTGAGCTCCTAACTCTACACTACACTGCCTCATATGTTTAGTGAAAGAAGAAAAGGAAGGAAAGTATTGGGGAAAATAAATGTCTTATCTTTTTACAGGTTTATCCGCTCAAGAAAATAAAAGGAATTATCCAGGAAGCAAATCAAATCTTCACTCTAAAATTTTAGTTCACTATCCCCAGTTGCCATTTAAAATATATTCATTGTCTGAAAAACTCTGAAATGCCTTGATAAATTATGGCTAAAAAAATATACTGACTGCTAATCAATAAAAGTATCTTCCAGTTTAGCTCACAAAAGAAATTCAAAAAATAATGTAATTTCAAAAGTTTTCATGACACAGAAATGACCAACTCTGTAGTCTTACTTTTTTTGCAAAAACAGGAAATAAGAAAATTAAATAGAAAATTATGGCCATATATCCTAACTGATTCTAATTAAAATAGTTCTTTAAAAAAACATGTGGCAAGGGGCTGGGATTGTAGCTCAGCGGTAGAGCGCTTGCCTCGCATGCCTGAGGCCCTGGGTTCGATCCTCAGCACCACATACAAAGCAATAAAATAAAGACATTGTGTCCATCAACAACTAAAAAATAAAAATAAAAAAAAAAAAAAAACATGTGGCAAAACAGGCCACATAGTCAAATTGGAAATATCAAGTCTACCACATTCTGGGAAAGCATTCACATTTATAATAAAAAGACAAATTAATCATAGAGTAAGTATGAATGAGTCCCATGATTTGAACTTATAAAATTAAAATGGGCCAATGACCAATGTACTGAAAACACATATAATCTAGACTTACTTAACAAATGGAACAAAAGTAGAAATGATGTTGAAGAGCTCCAGAACTTTGGCCCAGTAGGATGATGGACAGAATGTGAAAACTGATAGTGCAGGACCACTCAAGCACAGAAGGATAATCTGATAAAAAAAAAAATTGGCCTCTTTCTTCCAGTTTCACTGGATTGTGAAGAGGTGAAGTCTGCATATAACCATCAGTACTGGAAAAGTCAAGACACAGAAGAACTTTCCAGCCAGAGAGTGGGTAAGCAAAAGAATCTGTAAAGAATCACATCTAACATTCAGAAGTCCATAAAGGCATGGTGGCAAGGGTGAAAAAGAAGATGTATGTCCTAGAGTCTCACCATTGTTCTGCACCCCAAGTCTGAGGGCATCAAAATCATCCAGCACAGTACAGACAGCCACCAAGAGTCATGTCCGCTCCACCCAGGGCCAGGAGCTCTTTTAGAAGAAGAAGAAATTAACCATGCAACAGACAGAAATGTTCTGGTTGCAAAGCAAAAAGAGAACTCTTCTAACATCAGGCTGGCTTATGCAGTTTACTGTAAATGAAGGGTAGGGATCATTTGTTCCTTTCCATTAGAACCTTAAAAAATGGAAGCAACCATTCTGGACCCTTAACATACTGACTTGAAAGTAGAGTCACCCTCTTTCCTTGTTCCCTTGCCGTTTAGTCCTTCAACAAACTCAGTGACAGGTACTGGGCCAGGGACACAAGAGTGTCAGTCACCATTTATCCTGAAAGAACATATATGTGCTGGGAGTGCTAAGTCAGTCACAGAGCAAGATACACTATGCCAAATGCTGCTGGAAAGTAGTGGGAAAGCATTGATGTTCTCCAGACCATGGAGGAGAGGAACCTGAGCTGGTTTCTGGAAGAAACAAATCATCTGTGCTGCCTCTTGAAGGAGGAATACAATTTCTACAAGAAGAGACAGTAACAAAAGAGCAAACTGAAAAGAAACAGACTTGAACAAATATTTGAGATGAAAAAAAGGAAGGGAGGGCAGGCATGGTGCCACGCCACATGCCTGTAATCCCAGCAACTTGAGAGGCTGAGGCAAGAGGAGCACAAGTTCAAGGCCAGCCTCAGCAATTTAGCAAGGTCCTAAGCAACTTAGTGAGACCCTGTCTCATAAAAAGGGCTGTGGATGTGGTTCAGTGTTTAAGCACCCCTGGATTCAATCCCTAGTACCAAAAAAAAAAAAAAGAAAGTAAGAGATAATTAGAGAGTGGGGAGGTGGGGAGTTGTGAGCTTTGCTATAGTGTGATAAACCACCCACAACAATGATATAAAACTGGGAAGGTGAAATGGAGCTAAAAGGTAGAGTTCCTAGGAAATCGATCCAAGAGAATTGGCTAGGTAAACACTGAATGTTTTTAAGGGGGGAACTGATACAACCAGAGCACAGCCATAATGAGGAAGTGTTTGAGACTTGGAGTAGTGAGAATGTAACAGAGGAGAACCTTTCTACCTCTACCTTAGCCAGCAAGACTGGACCAAGCAGCAACAGGAATAAAGGAAGATGGCCCTGGAGAGACAGAGAAAGTAGAATCTCCTGGACTAGATAACAGTTATAGACATTAATAAACAATTCTTCATGCCTGCTTCTGTCCATATGCTGCCGTGTGAAATTGCAGTCACTCTCTGAACAGGTGAAGTGTGTTTTCTCACCTCTTGAATCTGGATTCAGCCCATAAGAGACAGACTTTCAGAAGCCTTACCTGTTTCTACATCTTTGCCTTTTTTGTAAAATGCCCGCACACTAGTCTGTGGGAGCCAAGCCTGGTGTGGCACATGATGTTTTGTGAGTGAAATTTAAACCCATGGATGGCACATGATGTTCTGTGAGTGAAATTTAGCCTGACGCCTGTTCCCATAAATAAAGTTTTATTGGAACACAGCTCATTTTTAAAGTGTCTGCTTTAGCATACAACAGAGTCTATGAGTTATGGCAGAAACTGTGTACTCCACAGCATGAAAATGCTTATTTTTTTAAAAATTTTTTTAGCTATAGATGGGCACAATATCTTTATTTATTTTTATATGGTGCTGAGGATCGAACCCCGTGCCTCACACATGCAAGGCATATGCTCTACCACTGAGCTACAGCCCCAGCCCATGAAAATGCTTATTACTTGGTCCTATCAGAAAAATATTTTCTGACCCTTGATACAGCTAATTAAATTTTTTCACTGAGTTATTTCCTAAATGTATGCACAAAAAAAATTTTTTTTTCCTGTTAAGGACCACACTTTGCTTTAAACCATGTGCTTTCCTGTCTTTATTGTAATGTTTAAAGTGTAGCAATGTCCTTATGGCAGGAACACTCTGATGTATTTCAAGGTGAGTGTTAATAAATAAATGAAATGATGAAAGCTTGGTTCAACAACACTCCCAAAAGAATTAGTGTGCTTCTCATCTGTCCCTTTGTTTCCTGTCACTAGTTTTATGCATGCTTGATTAGATCATTGTTGAAACAACCTGGTCTCACATCAGGCATGAATAAGTTCAGTTTTACTCTAACTTTGGAAAATAAAAAAAGTAACAGACAAAAAAATTAATTCATTAAGTATATAATAAGGAATGAAATGCATGATAATGAATAATTTAAATTATTTAAATAATTTTTAAATATTAAATTATTTAACTTATTTAAATTTATAGTATGCATCATGTGTTTTACTGACTTCTGAATATAAAAAAAAGAGGTTTACAAATCCATTTGGATTTTAGAATTCCAAATGAAAATATGGGGAGCAAGGGATGGAGAGGCTTCCCAGAAGCACATAAATCTTTGCATCCAGCTGGTTCAGGGGGCATTCACAGGAATGTCTAGAAAGTAAGGCCATTCTGATCTGGGATTTAAGAGTAATTGAGAGTCTTCCACAAGGAAGAAGCACTTGGCATAATGGAAAATGGGCAGGATTTGTAATTGAACTTCAATTCTGCACCCACACTTGTGAAAGCCACCTCAGTGTCCCTATCTATATATATTGGAATGATAACACTATTGCCTAAATTACCCAAAAGGGCATTTGTAAGGATCTGAAAGGATAGCATATCATACGTATGTTATAAGAAATAAATTCAAATATCTAGATATATTATAGACATTTATAAATGCATAAGCACATAGCATCAGGAACTAGCTATACAGAGTGAAAACTTGAATACTGGAAGACATTTATGATATGACCTTTTAATAAGCAGAAGGCTTCCCTCAGCCTCATTCCAACAGGAGGGAAAATGTATGAAATAATCTCAATCCTTAATAAACTAGATTTCTAAAGCTGGTGACTATTTCATATGGAAATCATTGAAAACATCTGCTAATTGTTTCTACTAAGTTTATGTTGATCACATTTCTAATTGTGGTTTCTTAGTCAGCCAGTTGACTCATACAAGCACATCAATAAACTGACCTCTATAGGAAATAATTTGGGAACTGTTCTGTAATTAATTGTTCCCAAAAGTTTCAAATTAGCCTTTAGAAATCTCCTGAGGTATTGATTGCTTTGTAATATCACCTAAAATAGTAAATAGTTGTTTGTTCATTTCAAGAGCAGCTGGTTGTTACTGAGTAGAAATGATACCCCATGGCAGGTTTTTAAACTGTTTGATAAAAAAGATTCCTGGAATGAGTTTACATAAATGCACATGCAATAGTACCCCCTCATCCACAGGAGACATATTCCAAGACCCCCTACAGATGCATGAAAATGAAGACAGTACCAACCCTTATATATACTATGTTTTTTTTCTTATACATATATATCTGTGATAAAGTTTAATTTATAAATTAGCTACAAAAAGAGATTAAAAACAATACTTACAATGAAATCCAGTTATTTGAAGCAAAATAATTGGAACCAGAGGATATCAGGTCATGTGAAATAAGCCACATACAGAAAGACAAAAACTACTTTTTCTCTCATATGGGAATGCTAAAAACAACGTAGAAGTAGAATAGTAATTACCAGAGGGTAGGAAGAGTAGGAAGAAGGGGGAAAAAAAGAGGTTGGATAATAAGTACTAAAACAGAATTAGATAGGTGTAGAAAGTTCTAATATTTCACATCATAGTAAGGTGACTGAACTCACAATAACCTACTATGTATTTTATGAAGAATTCAAAGAGAGGAGAGCTCAAAATTTCTAAACATAAAGAAATAATAAAGCAATAGAAATTCTAATTATCTGATTTGATCAACATACATTGTATACATGTATTAAAATATCAACTGTATGATTATTGTGTATTAATTAAAAAAGAAAAAAGCAAGAATAATAAAATGGAACAACTATAACATACTATAATAAAAGGTATGTGAATGCTCTCTCAAAATACTTTATGGTATGGTTTAGATGTGATGTGTCTCCCAAAAGCTCACATGTGAGACAATGCAAGAAGGTTCAGAGGAGGAGTGATTGAATTTTAAGAGTCTTAACTGGTGAATTAATGTTAATGCCTGATAGAGATTAACTGAGTGGTAACTGAAGTGGTAAGGCATGTTTGGAGGAGGTGGGAACTAGGGCATGACTTTGGGGTATATATTTGTATCAGGCAAGTGGAGACCTGTCTCTCTGCTCTCTGATCATCATGTGAGCTGCTTCCCTCTGCCGCACTCTTCGGCCATGATGTCCTGCCTCACCTCAAGCCCCAAGAAATGGATTCGGCCTTATTTGGAATAAGATCTCTGAAATCATGAGCTTTCAAATAAACTTGTCCTCCTCTACAGTTGTTCTGGTCAAGTCCTTTAGTTGCAGCAGCAAGAAAAGCTGACTAAGACATCTTATTAGAGTGTACTCATTGTTCTTTTTTGTGATGATGTGAGATGGTACTTAAAGGAAGCACTTTATAGTTTCTCTTTGGAATATTTAAATTACCACCATCAATACTCTTGCATTTTGGGAGAGTGGGATCAAGTAAACCTACCTCCCTGGGACCTATATCCTCTACTTTCTAATCATACTCTGGACCCATTAACCTCAAATTTCCTGGCCAAATGGCCATAATCCTGTTTCCAGTGTTACTGCAGACCTCTTTCCTGGGTTCATTCATTCAAGAGGTCCACACCTCATTGTGTGTACCCTTAGGTCTGAAGGTGTTCAAAAGACAACTGTTAACCAAGAGAATGATTGGAATTTGTACATGAGGGTTAGTGAATCCATATGTGTCCCTGCAAGGCCCCTTGTAGTGCAGCCCTAAGGGAAAAGAAGGAAAGGGGATGGCAAACTGGTTCTTCCATACCCCCATATTCTGGTATTAAAAAATGAGCAGAGAACTCCAGGTTCAAGTCTAGGCTTTCTGGTTGCTGTGAAGGTGGTTCATCAAAAGTAGGTGCCCAGAACATCTCACACTCAGGTGGTTACCTTGAGTTATCACCTCTAAATATTTAGACACTTGGTTTGTAATCCTTCATGCATATTATTACCCAAGACCCTAGAAATGTTAGAGGCATGCCTGATCAAGATCATGCCTTGATAAGGTCCTTTTCAGCAATGACTTACTTTAGAGAAAGTAGAAGAAATCTGAGGATAAATTCTTCTGGTTAAATCTTTAATTTATTCAAATGTCACCTTGAGAAAATTGCTTAACTTTTCTAGGCCTCAGTTTCTTCACATATAAAACAAAGTCATGATGATAAGATGACATAATCCACTGAAACTTCTCATGTAGTAGGTCCTCAATATGTGCTAGCAACTTGCAGTGGGAGAAAATAATACCTAAGAAGGGCTAAAATAATTCTTTAGTATCTATCCAAATGAGTTGAAAACTTATGCTCAAAAACCTGCACATGGATGTTTATAGCAGCTTTATTCATAATTGCCAAAACTTGAAAGCAGCCAACATGTCCTTTGGTAGGTGAGTAGATAAATACACATGAGCTATCAAGCCATGAAAAGACATAGAGAAAGCTTAAAGGCACATAACTCTTTGAAAGAAGCCAATCTGGAAAGACTGCATACTGTATGATTCCAACTATATGACATTTGGAAAAGGCAAAAACAAGGAGATATTAAAATGATCGGTGCTTTCCAAGCATTAAAGGGTTAAAAGAGATGAACAGGTAGAACACAGAAGTTTTTAGGGCAGTGAAACTATTCTTACCATACAATAATAGATTCGTCATCATACATTTCTCAAAACCCGTGGAATACATAATGCCAAGAGTAAACCAAATGTAAACTGTGGACTTTCAAAGATAATAATGTGACAGTGTATGGTCATCAATTTTAACAAAAATGCTACTCTGGTGGGGGATATTGAGAATAGAGAGGCTGTGCGTATGTGGGACCAGCATATATGTAGGAACTCTCTGTACTTCCTGCTCAATTTTGCTGTGAACCTAAAACTGCTCTAAAAAAAATTAAGCTTTTTTTTAAAAGAGAGAGAGAAATGAAGAAAGAAAATCCTATCACAATGCATACACATTGCCCCTTATTTCTCCCTCAACAGTAAGGAGCTTCTACTAATAGAGGAATTATTCCAAAGATCAATAACAATGCTTTTATCTGAAATGAGGAACTTTAGCTCATCAAGAAAAGAAAGTCATTCCAATTATGAGGCAGATGTTCTTTCCCAGCTGTTTGCAGATAATCTCACCAGCAGTGTCAGACATGGAGTTCCAGAAATACGAAGATGCTAAAACAGCAGTAACTTGGAGTAGAGTTTATAGCAAGGAATTTAACCCTTGGAGGATATGGAGAGCTGTGCAATTGCTGGATATGAAAGCATTCATCAGTTTTGAGCTTGAGCTAATAGAGTTGATATTTTTTCCAATAAGTACAGTGAGGAGTATTTGTATACTATTTCAGATAATATGTAGTTTAATTTTTTTAAGTGATCATTCTAGAGAACAGGTTAGTTGGGGCTACAGGAATTGTGTTCATGTTAAAATCTTAGCACCCTTCAGGAACCAAACTAACAAAAGCTCTGTGGACAGCATGCTGAGCGTAGAGAGAACAATTAACTCAGCCATTTCAGAGATCTTTTCTAAAGAAACAGTGCTATGGAATCTTCTACCTTCCAAGTTGTCCAAGACCTTGACATTCAAGGAAAATCCTAATTTCTCCCAGATCTGTTGCTCAGGATGGTATGAAATTGAATAATGTGACTATTAGGCAAAGCTACCTGGTACATTACTGAGATATAAGGAATGTCAAAGGAGTCCTGGACACATAAGCATAGGAATGAAGACCATAACCTTGCTCCTTCTCCTCCTCCTCCTTCTTCTCTTTTTTTAAGTTCAGATGAAGAATAAACAGGAGATAAAAAAAAAACACACCTAAACATCTCAGTTTATAAGTATGTATAAAGAAATCAGTTAAAACAATGTAATGTTTTAAGGATAACCCAGGAAATCAACCTAAAATAAGGTGCTTTTTCACTGACAAAAGCTCTCACTTTTCTAGTAAGAAATAGTCATTTTTTGAATGATGAATTTTGGGGCATACCCAACAAGAGAGGGTGATTTCAAGGTTCTGAAGAAAAAAATGAAATTTTTAGCTGCTTGGATTGAGATTACTCCTAATGGAGAATAGGCCTTACGTCCTGCACAGGATCTAAAATTAGCCATGTAAGAACCATGGGTCAGTCTCCCAACCCACTCAGCACTGGTCGTTTTTAATTAATTGCTTTTTTTTTTTTTTTTTTGGCTCAACAACTGAAGTTTGATACTGAAAATCTGGAGAGGGTCCAGAAAAGAGCAATGAAAATGATTAGGAAATATTCCCTCATGAGGGAAATATGAAGAAGCAGGGCTTATTTAACCTAGAAAAGAAAAGGCTCAGGGGAAACTTAATAATTTTCTTTAAATAGATAAAGAGCTAATAAAAAAGTGACATGGACATGATTTCTAACACTGATAACAGCTTAAAAGATGACATTGCAGCTGAAAAAAATTGTTAGATATTAGGGGAACTCAGTAAGATTTGTGACCTATTGAAAATTATGGAAGACAAAGAATAATTTTCTTACAGACATTTTAGAAAGGAATCCTTTAGCAATGCCTTACATCTTAGAGGAGAAATGGATAAAAGAAGTTTCTAGAGACCTAGTCTCTGAAATATGAAGTCTTTTTAGGACAAACAACTTTGTAGCACCTTAGCTATACCCTCAACAACAAAGTCTATTAATGAATTATTCCTCTTTGTCAGGATCCCCAGGAATGAAAACAGGTCCACCTCTAGATAAATAATGCAAACTAAAGTAAATAAACAACAGAAGTTTAAGCAAAGCAATTAAAAGAAAATATGTACTGTGATGATTTCTGAGAAATATTATGAAAATGACACTCAAACATAATTTTTAAAATTCATCACTTGTCTTCAATCAAAATAAACCTGTCTCAATCACTTTTTTTTAAATGATGTGCTATTATTTCTTTAAATCTTTATTTATTTTATGTGGTGCTGAGGATCGAACCCAGTGCCTCATGTATGCGAGGCAAGCGCTCAACCGCTGAGCCATAACCCCAGCCCTGTCTCAATCACTTTTCATAGTTTGTTCCATCTTAAAAAACTTAAGGACCTCCAAAGTCAAAGGTTTCTGCAGAGTATGGAGATTCCTCAGAAATCTTGAATAGAACCACTATTTGACCCAGTTATCCCACTGCTCAATATATATATATATATCCAAAGGATTTAAAATCAGCCTATTATAGTGATGCAGCCACATCAATTTTTATAGCAGCTCAATTCACAATAGCTATGCTATGGAACCAAGCTACGTGCCCTTCAACAGAAGAATGTATAAAGAAAACAAAGTATATATATACACAATGGAGTTTTACTCAGCCATAAAGAAGAATGACTTTATGGTATTTGCCAGCAAATGGATGAAAACAAAGACAATCATGCTAAGTGAAATAAGCTATCCCAACAAACCAAAGGTCTAATGTTCTGTCTGAAACATAGAAGCTAACTTGTGGAGAGCGATGACTCGAACCATGATTACTAACTCCCTCATGACTGCATTTGTGCTGGGAACTTCCTATGCAAATGTGCAGGTCAAGATGGCCCAATTGCTATGGTGATGCCTGGCCAGAGGAGGCTACGTGCAGAGGTGTGCATCTACATCAGTGGGAATCTTGAGCTCAGGCACCAATTACCTAGGATAGAAAATTCTGGGCAAAGCAAGATGACCTTGATGTCTCACAAGTTTCACTGGGTCCTTCAGATTATCTGCTTTGTTAAAACTTTCTCACAACCTTTTGATGACAAAACCTATATAATAAACAGGGTGAGCTAGGTATGAGTCAGTCAAACTCCATCAGAGTTTGGCTACCCGTCTGGCCCCAAGTTTTTCTCTCTATATATGTCTGTTTGTATTTTCTTCATCCCCCATTGCCCCTCGCAGATTTCTGAATTAATGCTATACTGGTCCTGGCACTAACCCACAATAAGAGCGGGCAGTGAGGGGAAGAATAAAAGTTCAATAGATTAGACGATGGGGAATGGAGGGAAGGGAGGAAGAAAGGAAAATGAAAGAGAGTGGGATGAATATGACATAATTTTACCATGTACACATATGAAAACAACACAGTGAATTCCATCATCATGTACATCCATAAGAATGGGATCCTAACCAGAATAAGATATATTCCATGCTTATATAATTATACCAAAATGGATTCTTCTGTCATGTATAAGTAAAAAGAACCAGTAAATTAAAAACAAATAAAGGGACTATGCTTACATTAGGCCATGTTACCCATCAGGATGCTAATATCTAGCACTAACATTTTTCCTTTGATTTGTTGTCAAAAATAAATCATCCCAATATAATTATATACATAAAATAAAATATTTACTTAAAATTAAGAGATTTCTACAGAACTCATCTTGGAAAATATTTCTCTTTGACCTTGCTACCCCATCTTACCTGAGTTTATGCCTACTGGCTTACCCCTTTCTTTCCATCCTCCTGCTTCATCACAGTAGAAATGAAGGAAAATAAAGGCAAAAATCCTAAAAGGAGACAGAGAGAAAGGATAGATTATCTAAACACAAATAATAATTAAACTGACAGCTAACTTCTACCCAACAAAAATAGAAGGTAGGGCTAGGCGCAGTGGCATACGCCTATAATCCCAGCACTTTGGGAGGCTGAGACAGGAGAATCATGAGTTCAAAGTCAACCTCAGCAATGGCGAGGCACTAAGCAACTCAGTGACACCCTGTCTCTAAATAAAACACAAAATAGGCCTGGGGATGTGGCTCAGCGGTAGAGTACCCCTGAGTTCAATCCCCAGTACCAAATAATAATAATAATAATAATAATAATAATAATAATAATAATAAAAGGTAGGGGTTGGTGGAATAATATCCCAAAGCTGTCAATCTATAACTGACTCAACTAGCCATAAAGATATTTTTAAATAAACTAAAACTGAAGATGTCTAGCACCAGTAGAACCTTGCTAACATTTATCCGTAATATTTTTTTAAACATTAAGCCTAAAAATAACATAATACAATAAACAATTTAAAACAAATTGCTTTTCACCTAGCTGGGAGAACAAGCCTAGAGCATCTGAAGCCACCTGCACATGGAAGCAGCCTAAGTAAGATTGGAAGCAATGAAAGAATGGCAGAGGAGAGACAAGGAAAAGGAGACACTCCTCCTGCAGTCTACAGCCAGGCCATTTCCCTGGAATTTTTACCCATGAGAAATTAATGTTTAAACAAAAAGAAAAGAATGGGGAAATATAACTCTATGTAAACTATGACAAAATGATTTATCAAATAAAATATAGAATAAAATGGAAAGAGGATGCAAATATAATAAAAATAACTTTGGGTTTTGAAAATTTTTTAAATCTTCTTTGATGCTGGAAGAAGAAAAAAGAGAAAGTAAAAGGAAATAGGCAAGGAGAAGAAATAATCCACTAAAAAATGCCCAAAATGAGAGATAAACAGTGGAGAGAAGGAAAAAATGATGCTTATATTTCTGGCTTCACTAACAGTGGATTGAGGTGCTATTCTTACAAAGCTGGGGAAAACTAAAGGAGAAGCAAGTTTTGAAGGCCAAAATTAAGATTTAGAAATGTAAAGTCTTTCCAATTGGCAAACTGAAATAACCAAATGTATGAATCTAAATATCTAAAAAAAGTCCAGAACTGAAGTTGGGGACTTGGGAGCACTGTCAAATACATAGTATTTGAAGTTGCTAGGAGAAGAGAGGGCATAAGGGGGAGGGGGAGAAAAAAGAGAGAGGAGACAGGCCCAGGTCCAAGTCATAATAAAGGCTTAACATTATGAGGACAGGGTCCAGATGGAAGGGTGGACTAGCTCAGCAGAGATGAAGAACTACTCAAAAAGCAGAAGAAAATCTAGCGGAGTAGTGTAACCAAAATTAGTTTTAAAAGCCCATCCAGAGCTGGGATGTAGTTCAGTGGCAAAGTGTCTGCCTTGCATTTGTAAAGCCCTGCATTTGACCCCCAACTTAAAAAAAAGAAGAAGAAGCATATCCACACACTCTTTGATTCTCTTCTCTTCAGGTAAAACTTGATTTCCTTACCTTTGAGTGTGGGCTGGACTCAGTGACTCACTTCAAATGAATAAAATTAAGTAGATCTGATGCTGTAGCTTCAGAAAATAGGTCATAAAATGTCACTGCAGCTTCTTTGTCATTTTCTTTGTCTCTCTTGCATTCTCTCTCAGATCTCTCATTCCAAGGAAAGCCAACTGCAATGTCTTAAGGACAGCTGGATGGCCCTTGGAGAGGTCCACACGGCAAAAATATAAGCCCACCAGTCAACCCCTAAAATTGGGGGATAATTTGTTATACAAGAGAAGATCACAAAAACAAGGATATTATAGGAAAGCAAAAATGAGAAACTACCTGTGTTGCAGAGAGTTCAACATGAAGTGGTGGAGCAGAAATAGGTCAAGGTTTGAATGAAACATGAGAATGTGGGAAAGTAGACATTTTCTTTGAGAAGTTTGGCTCAGTAGTGAAGGAGAGAAAAATGTGATTTCTTTTCTCAACCCTCATAAATTCTCAGCCAGGACAGATTAACAATATGCAGAATAATAGAAAAAACAATAATTTCATTGCATGCAATGAATATCATGCTTAAGAAAAGTCATTCTCTCAGGAGAGTGATTTTCTCTCTCAATTCAGTGACTTAGGAGCCCTGTTTAAATAGCATTTTAACAAAGACCAATAAATCCTAAAGAAAATGACAAGACAAAGAAACAAGCAGCTTCAGGCTCCCCAAAGTCAGAAAACTATGGGAAGTTAGTAAAGTCTGCTTCCAGATTACTCTGGCCCTGTTGGCGCCATCTCCAAGCTGATAATGGCCAGAGCTGCCTCCAGCGAAGACAGAATTTATTAGCTGTTTTAGGTGGGAAGGGAGGAGGGGAGCTAGAAAGAGCTTTTGTCTCTGTGACTCATTGCCCTGCTATTAGGCAAACAGAGAAAAAGATAAGAGACTCTCTGCATTTTCAGTCTCTTTAATTCTTCAGTCCTAAATCTTTTAGGGAGAAATGCTTTGGTTTACATCAACAGGAAAAGCAAAAAGGAGGCAGTAGGCTCACAGAAGACTGGGAGAACAACTGAAGTCACAAAACCTTGAAGCCAAGAGAGGCTGGGACCTACAGCATAGTGGGGAGATGTCTTGAGATGGAACAGAAGCATCTCCCTCACCAAAAAGGGAGGCGGGCCGAGGAGACAGATGCAAAGGCAGGTAGCATTTTCAAGTTAGTTAACAAATGTTCTCCACAATGATGAGATAAGTTACGTTCTCATCCACAGTCCTTGACAGGTAGCCACCTAGCCTCCACACCTCACAGGACAGCAGAAATCTTCACTGACATCCATAGAATCCTCGAATCCTTATGCAGATTCAGGGAATTCAGTCTTCTTTCAAATGATACCAAACAATGTCCCCTTTCTCTAAATATGTTACTTGGGTTGGTGTGGGGCTGGGGGTTTTTTGTTTTATATTTAAATGTATTAGAATATGCATTTCATTTTTATGCTTAAAGTTGATTCAGGACTTCCAATTACATCTAAAACACCATTTATTTGCTTTAGATAGTATTCCAAAAAACTTCATGATTGACTTATTAGACCTATAATTTTATAGGTCCTGTTGTTTAGCATTGTTTCAGGTTGTCTTAAGTCAAATTCTCCTTCCCACCCCACCTCTAGCTGAGACGACTTCTCATCTAAAATTCCTTGGTTGTTACACTAAGTGACCTCAACAACTATTTCTGGTTAATAGGGTTGTCATTTCAATCTCTCTGAAGTGTCATATGCAGGCTTATAACAGTCCCATCTTGTCACCACCAACTGAGATTGATCAAATCTCAAATCCATGCATAATAATAATTGTTCAATCAGTGGTTTGGAGCTAGTGGATCTCAAGTTGTTAGTCCATTCCCAGAAGTCAAGTCTACAGACTTTGGATGGGTTTTTTTCTGAATTCTTAAAGACACTGTTTACTTGATTGCAGTTTTTAAGCATTCTTGGAAGGGTCTGACTTCCACATCTTACTTATGAACCTATTATCTCCACTCAAATACAGATTCCAGTTTCTGATCCAAGACTAGCAGGGAACATAATTTCATATTGGTGCCTCTTTCTGGGAGAAACCAGGAAACAGTGCCAAGATTTTCACTTAGGAAATGTCTTTCCAGCTATATCATTAAAATTGTCTTTATCCATGGGAGCCCCCTGTAGTGTCACAGAAAAGCTTAGGATCTTTCAAACTTGAAAACTATATAAAAATACACTCCAAGAGCCAGATGTGTGGCGGGGCATACCTGCAATCCCATGGCTCGGGAGGCTGAGGCAGGAGGAACCAGGAGGATTGCAAGTTCAAAGCCAGCCTCAGCAAAAGCAAAGCGCTAAGCAACTCAGTAAGACCCTGTCTCTAAATAAAATACAAAATAGGGCTAAGGATGTGGCTCAGTGGTCAAGTGCCCCTGAGTTCAATCCCAGGTGCCAAAAACAAAATGAAACAAAACAACTACACTCCAGGAGTCAGTAAAGTCTTAAATTTAGTAAGACATCACAACCAGCCTGAACTTGTCTCCATGATAAGCAGAGATCTGAATTTAAAACCAGTGATTCCCAAAGTCTGACACCCAGAGCAATAGTACTAGCGGCAGAGGCAGATGAGAACTGCAGAAATGTGCAGTCTCTAGCCTGCCCAAGATGTACTGAATTAATAGCTCAGAGGGTGGGGCCACTCATGTGTTTTAATAAGTCTCCTACCCTACCTCTTCCAGGTGATACTGATGGTAACACTTGAGAGCCTCTGGATTCAATTTTTATAGCAAATCAGTGGATCATCCTGTAACAGAAATTCTAATGCTGTGAATTTGACTTGGTATGTTTAGGAAACCACTACTCAGAGAATAATTATATAATCAAGGACAGAATGCCTATTGTTCACTCGTAGATGAGAGAACCGGGTGACTTCTTAGTGGAAATTTTAGACTCCAGGAGAGATAATGTAGTATTCTGGTAAGGTGGTGAACAGTCACTATAATGGTAGCATCTTACAAATGTCTCATTCCATGGGGAAGGATGAGTAATGGTTCTTCTTTCAGAAATGGGAGGCTTAAAAAAAGAAAGAAAGAAAGAAAGAAACAGTAGTTAATACTGCTGGAATGGAATAGAAAGGATAAAAACAAAGTGTTTCCAAAAATTACCAGCACTGACTGGTGGTTTTGTTGATTTTGTTATGGTTTGGACGTGGCTTGTCCCGTTTCATGTGCTGGAAACTTGTCCTCAGTGTGTTGAAATGTTGAGAAGTAGTGAAAGCTTGAAGAGGTGGGGCCTAATCAGATTTCCTTTGCAAAGCAAAGGAAAGAAGAGAATGAAGAAAGAGCCTACAGAATGGGAGAAAATTGCCTGCTACTCTTCACAGAGGATTAATATCCAGAACATATAAATAATGCAACATCAAAAAAACCACCTGATCAATGAATGGGCAAGTGAACCAAACAGACACTTCTCAAAAGAAGAACTACAAGTGGCAAATAAATATATGAAAAGGTTTTCAACATCTTTAGCAATCAGGGAAATGGAAATCAGAACTACACTGAGATTTCGTCTCACTCCAATTAGAATGGCAATCACCAAGAATACAAATACCAAGAATACAAATAATAATAAATGCTGGTGAGAATGTGGGGGAAAAGGAACACTTAATATGCATTTGATGGGTTGTTAATTAGTACAACCACTATGAAAATCAATATGAAGGGTCCCCAAAAGATTAGGAATGGAACTACCACATGGCCCAGCTATACTATTCCTCAAAATTTACCCCAAAGGAGTAAAGTTAGCATACTATAGTAATACATGCATATTCAGTGTAATTCATGATAGCCAAGTTATAGAACCAGCCCAGGCACCTATCAACCAATAAATTAATAAAAGAAATGTAGTATATATACACAAGTTTTATTCAGTCATAAAGAAAAATAAAATATGTCATTTTCAGGAAAATTGATGAAACTTGAGAGCATTATGTTGTGAAATAAGCCAGACTCAGAAAGTCAAGGGTCATATGTTTTCTTTCATATGTGGAAGCGAGAGGGGAAAAAAGGGTGGGGCACAGGTCTTATGAAAATAGAATGGAAACCAGTAAAATAGAGGAAGGGGACCAGGCAGAGGGGGGTAGGTAGGGAAAGGGGACAGAATGGAGAATAAAATTGACCAAATTATGTTATGTGCATGTACAAATGTTACAATGAATGCCATTATTATGCATGATTATAATGCAACAGTTTAAAATTTTTTTAAAAATAAAGCTTCTAATTGAGAAAAGTAACAAAAAAGAGGTGGAGCCTGGTGGACTATAATTAGGTCATAAGTGTGCCACCCTCAGAAGGGATTAATGTACCTCTCACAGAACCCCAGTTAGTTCTTGAGAAAGTGGACTGTTGTAAAGCAGGGCCACCCACATGCTTGGCCCTTGTGCATACAGCCAGTCTCCCTTCTGTTTCTTTGGCCTGCCATGTTGTGATACAGCCTCGGGGACTCTCACCAGAAGCTGAACAGACAAGACCACTCAATCTTGGACATTCAGCTCAAAACTGTGAGCTAAGTAATTTTTTTTATATAAGTATGGGTGTTTTCTTATAGCAACAGAAAACAAACTAATACAGTTTTATTTTTCCCCTAAATTATTTACACATAAGTTTGACAAGGAATAATGTAGGGTAATAAAGGAGGAGAAATGAGCTGTTTCTTGGGGTCTTTCTGAATCATACTTGGAGTGCATTGGCTGAGTCACAACAGTAGCTAAACCTTCAAAAGAGCATCTTGAAAATTCCAACCTTGATTGACAAGGAGACCAGGCCTGGGCCTGCTAAATATGATCCATTTTCCTGCTTTAAAAATCCACTGATATTTTTTCTCCACTATTTTCAGAAGCTTTTAGAAGAGGAAGAAACCATAATGAAGATTATAAATAATAAACCATAGAGTACAAAACATGGAATTAGCTCTGTCAAATGGGAAATACACCTTGTATTGACATACTTGAGCTATTACAAAGAGTAACAATGAGACCAGAAAAAAAAAGGATGATCTCTTAGGAAAGTAAGAACTTCTTTAAACATTGTTAAAATATTCTGATCAGTTTTTATCGTACAGATGCTCAAATCTCTATTTCTTTGTGTTTAGAAAGTTGAAGTACATCAAATTTTACTGCATTTTCCCTACTTTACCTTAGGCTTTCAAAGATCACATGGCCTGTTTATATCTATGATCTTAGACTACTGGTTAAGGTTTAATCAGCATAAAATTTTTGTCCTTATTCCTAATCTGAGATACCTTTTTGTTACTGACTCTCATCTCTTCACTAGTCTTTTTCCTTTCTTGATGCTGAAGATGGAACCCAGTGCCTTGCTCGTGCTGCACATGCTCTACCACTGAACTATACTTCCGGCTCCCCTCCACTCAAATTTTGTCCACTCTTCCTGACCCCACTTAAACCTTTCCCATAAATTTAATCCAAAATGGTCTGGCCCCGAACTTGGAGCAACTATTATCTGCATAATTCATTAGACACTTAGTTGTGTACTTGTCATATCACATATCTTCTCCTAGCAATTTCCCTCTGTTCTAGGTACCATTTAAATACAACCATTAAGAACTTCAAACTTGATTACATAATATGTCTCACCTTGTTTGGACTTACCAAAAGAGTTTTTGAGCTCCACCCATGTGTACAAATTCTAAGTACTATGATAGAAACCATTGCTTCACTTCATTCTGCTTTGTCAGTTTAACTTTGGCTTGTTTTAAATCAAGATGTCTGGATGAACCTTTTGTTTCAGTTTCATTTAACCCTGGATTAGGCACTGAAGATACAAAGATGAATGAAGAAGTGACTGCACAGGAGTAGCTTACTGTCCACCAAAGAAGGAATTTGTCTAGAGCCAGCTCAGCTGCAAAATGTGGAAGCATGAGATGGACAGAGAAAATCAATATGTCAGTGCCTGGTAGCTGTCTACACAGTTTTGACTTGTAAGAGAGTATGCTCAGCTGGGAAGATAGGAAAAAGGAAGGAGCAAGAGAAACCAAGTCCAGTGAAGGGATCCTGATGGAGTTACAGAGAGCAAGTGATGAGGGTACTGAACACAACACAGTCAGGAGGTGAACATGGCCCAGGGTCCTGCAGTCAGAAACAGCTACTCTTCCCTCTGAAAAAAATCAGTCCTGTGCTCCAGAGAAAGCCCATGCTTATATTATTGTCATAGCTTGTTAGCAGCTCCTCCTCTGCTTTCTATTTCTAGCTTATAATTGGTTGAAAATGCAGCTGCAACACTAATTCCTAGTCCATCTCCCAGGCTCTCACATGACTTTCATTTTCTAATAAACATTATCCCATTTTACTTTATAAAATGAGCTTAAGGTATTAATTTTGATGTTCCAAATTCTTCTATAATTGCCCTGGAATTACTTAAATGACTATAGATCCATTTTATTGCCAAGCCTAGAAGTGAGATTCTCATATGATTCCTGTGAAAGATGTGCATCTGGGTTTAAGGCTCTTACACATCCAGCTCTTTTTTTAGGGCTCTATCCATTCCTTTTTACCAAGTGCAGGGCAACATCATTTCATAGTGAGTCAAGAATATCTTGCTGTATTTTCATATGTAACACCTCATAGTAACATAATTTTCATCCTCCCCATTCCCTGCTGCTATTATGTCCAGAGAAATACTATGAAGTAGAAGATTCTAAATAAACCATGTAGGAAGTAGACAGAATATGGACTTCAGATGTATACTGTGGTTAATCTAAGCTATTGGATTCACTCATTTATTCATATATACTTATCCAGTAATCATGGAGCTTCTACCATATGCCAAGAGTTTCAATGAGTGCTATAGCTGCAATGATGAGCAAGGTATCTTCCCTCTTTGTCTTTGTGGTATTAAGCATAGCATGGTAGGTGCCTTCATGATGAGGTGCAGCGGGAGTTCTGAGAGCACAGAGGGACAGCTCATGAGACCTAAGAGGAAGGCTGGCCAGAAGACCTACCACCTTGGCTAAGCATGAAAGAAGAAATGGGAGCTGGGCAGCAATCCAGCAGAATAATGTGCCAGGCATGGAGGACAGAAATGTAGAGAAACTCCAAGGATGAGAAAGTACAGCAGAAGTTTGATGTGGCTGAAAAATATTGAGTAAGAAAGATCCTGGCAGAAGATGAGGTAAAATGAAGCCTTACTTTTCCCACAGTGTCTGGAGCAAGTGCTGAGTACCATGAAAACCCATTGGGTAGGAGAAGAAAAGTGCAACCAGAGGTTTGTATGAGAAGGTTCAATTGCACAGATGTAGAGAAGAAATTGGAGGAATAGGAGACTTGCAAAAAAGAAATCAACTGGGAGTCTGATAAAGACTTATAAAGACCAGGACAGCCCTGCCAACCCCCATGGAGACCAGGCAGGCCAAGGACAGCCCCACCGACCTGTGTGGAGATCAGCTCACCCAATGTCATCAGCCGGCCTGCCCTTTCAGCCCCATATCTGAAAGTGGTCTCCTCCATCTTGGGACACATCCATTGCCATCTCAGGTTACCTCCCCTACCACTACCACTGTCTTTAGTTGCACCAGCTTCCATCTTGGGACATCTGTCAGGGACTGGAAATCCAACACCAAGGTGAGATATTGGAAACCTGCAGGGACACTGTAAGATTATAGGGTAGAAACTGTAACACCTTGGATCTGCCCTGCTAGAGAGGAAGACACACAGAAAGCGTGAAAAGATAAGGGAAGAAAGTGCCCCAAACAAACCAAGATGATGTAATAATAGAATCCATTGAAGGCACAGTAGAAGAAATGTCAGAGAAGGAGTTCAGAATGTACATAATTAAAATGATCTGCAAATCAAAGTATGACATAAGACAGCAAATACAGGCAACAATTGATCACTCCAAAAATAGATAAGAGAAAAATACAAGCAACAATTGATCAGTCCAATAAAGAGATAAGAGAACAAATACAGGCAACAAAAGATTACTTCAAGAAAGAGATATTCTGAAAAAAAACAAACAGAAATCCTTGAAGTGAAGGAAACAATAAACCAAATTAAAATTCAATAGAAAGCATCACCAACAAACCAGATCACTTGTAAGACAGAATCTCAGACAATGAAGACAAAATATATAATCTTGAAAATGAAGTTGACCACACAGTGAAGATGGTAAGAAGCCATGAGTACAATATTCAAGAATTATGAGATATCATGAAAAGACCAAATTTAAGATTTATTAAGATAGAGGAAAAAGAAAAGATTAAAACCAAAGGCATGTACAATCTTTTCAATGAAATAATATCAGAAAATTTCCCAAACCTGAATAATAAATTGTAAAATTAAATAAAAGAGTCTTAAAGGACACCAAATATACAAAATTACAACCAATCCACACCAAGGCACATTATAATGAAAATACCTAGCATACAGAATAAGGATAAAATTTTTAAAGCCACAAGAGAAAAATATCAGATTACATATAAGGGGAAACCAATTCGGACCTCAGCAGATTTCTCAACCTAGACACTCAAAAAGTAGGAGGTCCTGGAACAACATATACCAAACTCTGAAAGAAAATAGATGCCAACCAAGAATCTTATATCTAGAAAAACTAAGCTTCAGATTTGATGATTAAATAAAAACCTTCCATAGTTAAAAAAAAAAAAGATTAAAAGAATTTACAGAAAGAAAGCCTGCATTACAGAATATTCTCAGCAAAATATTCAGTAAAAAAAATAATGAAAATTACACTAAAGGAAAAGCCAATCAAAGGAGAAACGAAGTCAAGTAGAAAAACAAAAACAAACAAAATGACTGGGAATGTAAACTATATTTCAATAATAACCCTGAATGTTAATGGCCTAAATTCATCAATTAAAAGAGATAGACTGGCAGATTGGACTAGAAAAAGACCCAACAATATTCTGCCTTCAACAGACTCATCTTATAGGAAAAGACATCCACAGACTGAAGGTGTAAAGGTAGGAAAAAACATACCACTCACATAGACTACATAAACAAACAAGAGTTTCCATCCTCATATAAGATAAAGTGAACTTCAAACCAAAGTTCATGAAAAGGGATAAAGAAGGACATTTCATACTGCTTAAGGGAATCATACATTAACAAGACATAACAATCATAAATATCTATGCCCCAAACAATAGAGCAGATATGTATATATCAAACAAATCCCTCTAAATTTTAAGAATCCAATAGACCACAACACAATAATACTGGGTAACTTTAACACAACTCTCTCACCTCTGGATAGATCTTCCAAGCAAAAACTAGGCAAAGAAACTATAGAACTCAATAATACAATAAATAATTTAGACTTTATAGGCATATATAGAATATTTCATCCACCAATGGGTGAATATATTTTTTTCTCAGTAATGCATGAAATTTTCTCCAAAATAGACCAAATCTTATGCCACAAAGCAACTCTTAGCAAATTTTAAAAAATAGAGATACCATTCTGTATTCTATCAGACCATAATGGAATTAAATTAGAAATCAATGATAAAGTAAAAAAAAGAAGCTACTTCAACACGTGGAGACTAAATAATATGCTATTGAATGATGCATAGATAACAGAAGACATCAAGGATGAGATAGAATTCCTAGAGGAAAATCATAACTCTGATACAACATACCAAAATCTTTGGGACACTATGAAGGCAGTGCTAAGAGGAAAGTTCATTGCATGGAGCTCATTCATTAAAACAACAAAAAGTCAACAAATAAATGACTTGACATTACATCTCAAGCCCTAGAAAGAGAAGAACAAATCAACACGAAAATTAATATAAGACAGGAAATAATTAAAATCAGGACTGAAATCAATGAAACTGAAACAAAAGAAACAATTCAAAAAATTGACAAAACAAAAAGCTGGTTTTCTGAAAAAATAAATAAAATTGATAAACCCTTAGCCACCCTAATGAAAAGGAGAGAGAAAACTCAAATTACTAAAATGTGTGATGAAAAAGGAAATTTCACAACATATAGTACTGAAATTCAGAAGATAATAAAAAAATTTGAAAATTTATACTCCAATAAAATAGAAAATATCAATGACACTGACAAATTTCTAGAGATGTCTGATCTGCCCAAACTGAAGTGGGAGGACATATGCAATTTAAACAGATCAATTTCAAGCAAGGAAATAGAAGACATCATCAAAGCCTACCAACCAAGAAAATCCAAAGATGAGATGGATTCTCAGCTGAGTTCTACAAAATCTTCAAAGAATTAATACCAATATTCCTCAAATTATTCTATAAAATAGAAACGGAGAGAATCTTTCCAATCTCATTCTATGAGGCTAGTAACACCCTGATACCTAAGTCAAACAAAGACACACCAAGGAAAGAAAACTTCAGATCAATATCCCTGATGAATATAGATGTAAAAATTCTCAATAATCTGACAAATCTCATACAAAAGCATATTAAAAAGATAGTCCACCAAGATCAAATGGAGTTCATCCCAGGTGTGCAAGGTTGGTTCAACATATGGAAATGAATAAAGGTAATCATCACATCAATAGACTTAAAGATAAAAAACATATGATCATCTCAATAGATGCAGAAAAAGCATGACAAAATACAACACTGTTTCATGTTTAAAACATTAGAAAAACTATGGATAGTAGGAACATACCTCAACATTTTAAAAGCTATCTGTGCTAAGCCCAAGGCCAACATCATTCTAAATGGACAAAAATTGGAAGCATTCCCTCTAAGAACTGGAACAAAACAGATGTTCTCTTTCATCAATCCTATTCAACATAGTCCTTGAAACTCTAGCCAGAGCAATTAGACAGACTAAAGAAATTAAAGGGATACAAATAGGAAAAGAAGAACTCTATCACTATTTGCAGACAACATGATTCTATACTTAGAGGATCCAAAAAATTCCACAAAAAAACTTCTAGAATCAATAAATGAATTCAGCAAAGTAGTAGGATATAAAATCAATACCCATAAATAAAATGCATTTATATACATCAGTGGTGAATTCTCTGAAAGAGAAACTAGGAAAACTACCCCAATCACAATAGCCTCAGAAAAAAATAAAATACTTGGGAATCAATCTAACAAAAGAGGTGAAAGACCTATACAATGAAGACTATAGAACACTAAAGAAAGACACAAAGAAGACTTTAGAAGATGAAAAGATCATGTTCTTGGATAGGAAGAATTAATATTGTCAAAATGGCCATACTACTAAAAGTGTTATACAGATTTAACACAATTCCGATTAAAATCCCAACAGCATTTCTCATAGAACTGGAAAAGGCAATCATGAAATTCATTTGGAAAAATAAGAGGCCCAGAATAGCCAAAGCAATCCTTAGCAAAAAGAGTGAAGCAGGAAGCATCACAATACCAAACCTTAAACTATACTACAGAGCTATAGTAACAAATATGACATAGTATTGGCACCAAAATAGACACGTAGACCAATGTTACAGAATAGAAGACACAGAGACAAACCTACATAAATAGAGTTATCTCATACTAGATAAAGGTGCCAAAAACATACATTGGAGAAAAGATAGCCTCTTCAACAAATGGTGCTAGGAAAACTAGAAGTCTATATGCAGCAAAATGAAATTAAATCAATATTTCTCACCATGCACAAAATTCAACTCCAAGTGCATCAAGGACCTAGGAATTAGACCAGAGACACTGCTCCTAATAGAAGAAAAGGTAGGCCCAAGTCATCATGCTGAATTAGGTCCCAACGTCTTTAACTAGAATCCTAAAGTACAAGAAATAAAATCAAGAATCAATAAATGGAATGGATTCAAACTAAAAAGCTTCTCACCAAAGGAAATTATCAATAATGTGAAGAGAGTTCCCACAGAGTGGGAGAACATCTTTAGTACACACACATCAGATAGAGCACTAATTTCCAGGATATATAAAGAACTGAAAAAATGTAACACCAAAAAAGCAAATAACCCAATCAATAAATGGACTGAGGAATCGAACAGACACTTCTCAGAAGGTGGTACACAATCGATCAACAAATATATGAAAAAATGTTCAACATCTCTAGCAATTAAAGAAATGAAAATCAAAACTAAGATTTCATCTCACTCCAGTCGGAATGGCAATTATCAAGAATACAAGCAACAATAAGTGTTGGCGAGGATGTGGGGGGAAAGGTACACTCATACATTGCTGGTGGCACTGCAAATTGGTGCAACCACCATGGAAAGAAGTATGGAGATTCCTTAGAAAACTTGGAATGGAACAACCACTTGACCCAGCTATCCCACTCCTCAGTCTATAATTAAAAATTATAAAATTAAAATCAGCATACTGTAGTTATGCAGCCACATCAATGTTTATAGCACCTCAATTCACAATAGCTAAACTGTAGATCCCTTCAATAGATGAATGGATAAAGAAACTGTGGTACAGTTTCAATGGAATATTACTCAATGGAATATACAATGGAATATTACTCAACATTAAAAGAGAATAAAATTATGGCATTTGCAGGTAACTGGATGGAGCTGTAGAATATCATGCTAAGTGAAGTAAGTCAGTCCCAAAAAACCAAAGGCCTCTGATAAGTGGATGCTGATCCATAATGGGGGAAGGGGGAATGGGAAGAATGAAGGAACTTTGGGTTGGGGGAAGGGGAGGTGAAGGGGAGGGGGAATGGGGGTAGGTAAGATGGTGGAATGAGACGTACATCATTACCCTAGGTACAAGTATGATTGCACAAATGATGCAACTCTTCATCGCATACAACCAGAGAAATGAAAA
This sequence comes from Geosciurus inauris, assembly GCA_004024805.1. Lineage (NCBI taxonomy): Eukaryota > Metazoa > Chordata > Mammalia > Rodentia > Sciuridae > Geosciurus > Geosciurus inauris. The sequence goes on from PVHX01009478.1 coordinate 34,078, forward strand.
CTTGTGTTCCATTTGTGTATAATGAAACAAAATACATTCTGCTGTCATATAAAACTAATTAGAAAAAATGTTAAAAAATAAAAATGTGTTAAAGAAATTTTTAGGGGCTGGAGTTGTGACTCAGTGGTAGGACACTTGTCTGGCATGTGTGAGGCCCTGGGTTCGATTCTCAGCACCACATAAAGATAAATAAATAAAATAAAGGTCCATCAACAACTAAAAAATAATAAAAAGATGAAGACCTGAACTAAGCCCTTGTTGGTGAGGATGTAGAGGACTGGGTGTACACAGGAGAGAGTTAGGAATCAGAGTTAAAAAAATCTGAAAACAAGTTGCATATGAAAAGTAGAAAGGAAGAGCTACTAGCAGTTTTCAGGCTTGTACAGTAGTGTCATTCTCAGAAGCAGAACTCCTGGAGGCTGTGCATAATCTTGGAAGGACAGTGAGTTCAATTTTAAAATGAGGTACTATTAGGCACTCCCACATAAGAACCCTTCCTTTATAGCATCCAGCTTTACTTTTGGTAGGGCTGACACAAGTGTACATCTTAACTTACATTAAAAAAAAAAAAAACTATTGTTTTTCCTTTTAAATGTTCATGTAGGACTGTGCTTCAACTATACTTTCCTGTCAGGTGCCTAATAATAATCACAAAGGACTCTAGAGTTGCAAGTTTCTCCTGAGTTAATTTGAGCCTAATCTCATAGATCTACAAATCTTTCTAACCTCCTACATTGATAAACTTGATCTGTTTTTCACTGATATGATTATGAATTACTGTCTTCATGGGTTTCAGAGACTGGCTGAAATACTAATTGCTTTTGTTCTAATTGTTTACAAAAAAGTAATGCTTTGCTATCTTTTTAAAAATAAATAAATAAATAAAATGAGGTACTAATGACACAACAACTATAGGAGACCAATAGGCAGTGGGTGTCTTGTCTGGAGCTCAGAACAGAGATTGGGCACAACACACAGACACAAAAGTCATTGGCATACAAGAGGTGGATGAAGGAAGGCAGCAGATGGTACTGCTCAGAAACGGTGTACAGAAAGGAATGGTCTGGAAACATCAGTATTTAAGGGATGTACAGAAAAGAAGCCCACAAAGGATCACAGGAAGGAGAAGCATCACATTCTGGAGGATCACATTCTGGAGAGGCATGAGGGGAAACTCCCTTCCATAAAATTCAAACTATAGTACCCCACAGGGTTGTTTTATAAATTAGATAACACATGGGTATAACTCAAATATAATGTCCCCAAGAGACCACATACATACACATTAAATGGTAGGTCTCATCATTGTTAATGCTACCACTTATAATGAAATTTATACATGGAGTTTCCTTGGGTATTTAGGTAGATGTTTGTTTTTTATAACTCCTCTTAACACTGTTAGATAAACTGTGAAGGTTTCTAGTACAGTTTTAAGATCCTCTGGGATGAAAGCCTCTAAAGGGAAAATGCATGGGCTACTCCAAGTGATGTGTTTGAAACAAGCAAGTGAAAGCATGACCTTCAGACTTGAAAATGCATAATTTAATAATAAATAAGTTTACTCTTCTGTCTTTTCTGTGCTGTATGTGGTCAGTTCACAAAATAGCAAGATGAACATATAAGATGGAGAATACAGTTTAGAAAAGGAAAAAAATGTAAAGGATTTTGGCTACCCAAGGAGTGGTTAGAAGCAGCAAAAGAATTACATACATATATATCCCCTTAATATATAAAATATATAAATATTATAAAATATATACATAGCTAAGGGGTTTTGGAAGTTTCTGGTTTAGTGTAAGAGACAAGGACCAGGTGCCAATGGTGAGGTCTCTCCACCAAGCTTCTCATAGGTATCTCACATTTAACCTATGAAGTAAACCTTACTATCTTTCCCCAAAAAATAGGTTTCTCTCTTCTGCAAGCAGCTTAACCCTGTTATCACCCAACCCAATGAAGACTCTGGGCTCTGTTCCTCCCTCATCCCCAAATCACTTCGATTCATCCATGCTACATCCTGAAAGTCCTCCATCCACCACCTGAAGTCAGAATAGTCCCTTTAAAACCCAAATAGTCCCCACACCACTCTCCTGCTCAGTGCCTCCAGTGGCTCCCCATTGGTACAGGAAAAATTCCAAACTGTTTAATGATATAAAAAAAAATCCAATATCTAAGCCCTCCTTGCCCACAATCAACCCATCCATTTCCCAGTTATACCAAACTTCTTGTTGCTCCCTGGAACCTTCATGGTGTTTCACACATCCCTGGCTTGGTTCAGGGCTTTCTCATGCAGTCTTCCAGGGCTCTGCCTCAGAGACACTCTTCTCTGAAGTTTCCTGATCACCATCCTTTCCTGTCCCCATAGATAGAAAGAACCCTTTCTACATTGCACCTGCACAATGCCCCACAATAGACCCTAACTTCTATAGTATTCTTTTACAATTACATGTAGAAATGTGTGTCTCTTCCTCCTGAGGGATTAGCTCTTTAAAAGGAGTACCACTTCTTGGTCACCTCCTTTGCTTTCTCCACATTTAGCACAGTGCCTGGAGCATAGTAGATATCCAATAAATGTTTATTTGTATTTATATCTTATTTATTACTTATATATTGGTACTTATTATTACATTAGGATTTTTATTTGATGCTCTAGTTTACTCAATAGTCCCTTGTCAATGGAATTTGGGTAAAGTTGTTCTAGAGAACTACCACCACTTGGTACATTGGTAAAATCCTTTCTCCCCCATTGGTGAAAGCTTGAATCTAGACTTCAAAAAATACAGAATTTCCTAGAACCCATCCCTTGAAAAATGATAACAACATCAAGATAAATTCTTCTAGTGAAAACCATCTAGTTTTATTAATCCCTTCTCTAATATTGCCAAAATTACAAATAACTTACAATGTAAGCATCAATAATTCAAAAGGTTCTTTGGGACTGAACATAACAATAAATGAACTGATGTTTATGAAGAAAAAAATATAAAACTCTACTTAGAGATATAAAAGAAAACCTGGGCTACCTAAAGCAAAATGGGCAAAGGATATAAACTTGCAAATCACAAAAATAGAACTGTCCATATGAGTACATAAGGAGATATGTCATTTCAATAATATTCTCTGCTTTTAATCCAGACTGACCATGTCTGATTTTGGTTAAGTGTAGTGAAATAGATAATCTCACATTCTGTTGATGGGAGCACAAATTCACATGGCACCTTCAGAAGGAAATTTACAATATCCAAAAACATAGTAAATATCCTTTCACTCTCATTTCCAGGAATTAGTTCTGTAGAAACATCTGTGTGTATACATAAAATACATAACATAGAACACATTTATGATGGCACTAGTTAGGTTAGTGAAAAAATTGGAAGTAATCAATATGTCTATCACATGGTGCTGGTTAAGTGACTTTTGGTGCATCCATGCACTATAATTCCATATATACATTAAGACCAAGAAATTAATACTTTCTAACATAGAAATAATGGCAAATATTGTTTATGTAAAAAATATTAAGGAACAACTGCACAAAATGAGTACACTAAAAATAAGAATGACAAATATCTTCACAAAATTTTATACCTTCAGGCAACAGTGGACCACTTATGCCATTAATTACTTTTTCTTAAAATAAGCAAATTTTTTTACATTAATAAGTTGATTTTAACAGAAAAGTAATAATACTCATGAAAATTTGAGTTCATTATGAATGTTTTTCTAACATACTTGAAAACAAATGCCGAGTACTATGATTTAAAAAAATGGGTCTGAGGTTGTAGCTCAGTGGTAGAGTACATGCTTAACACAAGACCTTATATTCAATCCCCCATACCAAATTTTTAAAAAATGTTCAATCTTCTACCACCCCAAATCATCTCTAGTATGCCCCATTAGAACTTGATGTACCACACTTTCAGAGCCAATGTGAGGGCTGATGGAAGAAAACCAATGTGGAGTCTCCTTCACTAAATTGATAACTGAGACCTCTGCTGTGGTAGGCAAAACATTATAAGGAACTTTCATTTTCTCCACTGTAGATGTCTGGGGGATTTGAGTTTTTATAGTGAGCAATAGTGCCTTGTACTTAACAATTAATAAATATTTATTCCAAGGTTTGCCTGTCTTGGATTATCTGTCAGGGAAACAAATATCACACTAACTAGACCTAAGGTAATGTGAAGGAACTGCAAATGAGTCACCTTTTAAATGAAGCCTGTGCTGTACTCTCGCTACAAGATGGCTGTTAACTGAATGTCAAGACAGGGCTGCTCTGTGATGGTGAATGATGACTGTGTGCACGGATGGTTTGGAAATGAGATTTCCATGTCACTGTCCACAGCACTGGCACCTATTCCATCAGGCCCAGAAGTCTTAGGAAATAATAAATTCCTGTCATGAATGGTGAGAATTTGCTGCCTAATGCTAGACTGCCATTTTGGAAGAGATGAAGGCATTTACTGTTATGGTAGTCGCTTTTTGTCTGTGTGACTAAAATGCCTGACAAGAACAACTTAAAGGAGAAAAATGGTTATTTGAGTTCATGGTTCCAGAGGTCTCAGTCTATGGTTGGTCAGCTTCACTATCTGGGCCTGATGTGAAGAACATCATGGCAGAAGGGCATGGCAGAGGAAAACTGCTCAGTTCATGGCAGCTGGGAAGGAGAAAGAGAGAGAGGAAGGGACTGGAGAGAGGATAAACCCTTCCAGGGCATGCCCCCAAGAACCTATTTTCTCCAATTGGGTAGGTCCCATCTCCTAGTAGTCCATCTAGCTCTCAATGGATTAATCCATCTAATCCATTATGGATTAATCCACTCATGAGGTCAGAGTCCTTATGATCGATTTATTGCCCAAAAAGCCTCATCTCTGAACCTTACTGCACTGGGAACAAAGCTTTCAACACAAGAGCTTTTGGGGAACATTCCGGATCCAATCCATAACCATGGTTATTCCTGAGAGATCATAATCTTGAGTGCTCAAGATGGCAAAAGCAGAGCCTGAGCCAATTTGAAGACAGGGAAAAGGTTTAATAGAGCAAGAGGAGGGGAGGCGTGGTGGGCTGAGTCTGTACAGCACTCTGCCTCCCTGTGTACTCTGATCCCTCCACTGAGATATCAAGATACTGGCATTCTGCACCCCTGCAAGCTCTCTCCCTTGTCCACACAGAGAGCTCTGCTCTGTGCACTGCCTCTCTAACCTGAAATACTACACTAGACAACAGTGACAGCGTCGGGGAGGGCAAGGAATGTGTCAGTTCATCTAACTCTGCTTGCTGCCATTTGGAAATCTAAGTCCCAAAATACTGTGATTATGCAAAGGTAACAGTCATGGTCAAATTTTCCCTGCACATAAGTGCAGTTAAAAAATAAATAATAACCCAAATTTATTGACATTTCAATTAAATTTTATGTTATACAACTAGAGATCCACAAGGAACTGGCAAAATATTGACAAGTGACCAAAGATGAATGCATGATGGTGGAAACCATAGTACCAAACACTCAGAAAAGACGAGTGATTACAGTTATAGCAGAGATGACAAAACAAGATGTAACTATTGTCCATTAAATAGCATGCTGTGTTACTATTCTGTAAAATCTGCTTCTGTGTGATAATTATTAAAGTACATAAGTCTTGAAATATGTGATAAGAATATGGGGACAGTAAAGATGGTGGAATGAGATGGACATCATAGCCGTAGCTTCATGTATGACTGCATATATGATGTGATTCTACATCACGTACAACCAGAGAAATGAAAAGTTGTGCTCCATCTGTGTACAATGAATCTCTGCTATCATGTATACTTAAGTAGAATTAATTAATTAATTAATTTAAAAAAGAATATGGTGGGCAAGTACAATTGCTATGAAAGTAAGTAAGAAAGCAAATTATTAGAACAGAAGGTTATGGTACACATACTGCTGTCATTGTACAAAATTCCTCCCTTAAATACATAACCTGACACTGGCAAGCTTAAAAGCAGTCAACAAAAAGCCAATTCTTTCTCCAACATTAAATAAAACTTTGACCCCTCTCTGGAGTATGATAGCACAGGAGGAGAGCCTCCAGCTTCCGGGAACCTCTGCTGCTGGACTTCATTGGTTTTAGACAGAATGGCAAATCCTAAGAGGGGAACAATTCTGTGCTCAGGGTTATGAAAATTATATCTGAATTTAAGCACCCCAAACCCAAATTTACAGAATCAGAAACCGTGGGGATGAGGCTAGCAAGCTCTATTTTAATAAGCTTTCCTAGTTATCTCAAGACATATTAAGCCGGGCATAGTAGTGCAAGCCTGTAATGCCAGCACTTTGGGAGGCTGAGACAGGAGAATCACGAGTTCAAATCCAGCCTCAGCAATGGCGAGGTGCTAAGCAACTCAGAGAGACCCTATCTCTATGTAAAACACAAAATAGGGCTGGGGATGTGGCTCAGTGGTCGAACACCTCTGAGTTCAATTCCCGGTACCAAAAAAAAAAAAAAAAAAGACATTAAGGTTTGTTCTAAGGAGAAGAGTTCAAGGATCTCTAATCTCCTCAAAATGTCCATTGTAGCACCCCCTTTGCCCATCTCTCTGTCACAAAGAAGTTGGTGTGGATTAGGCAGACACAGGAACACTAGGTGAGCCAGTTTAATATGAGGTGAAGTCCCTCTGTTAAAAGCTCAGCTCCAGGGCTGGAGATGTAGTTCAGTGGTAGAGCACCTGCCTAGCATGCACAAGGCACTGAGTTTGATTCACAGCTCTTAAGAAAGAAAGAAGGAAAGAAAGACAGAAAGAAAGAAAGAAAGAAAGAAAGAAAGAAAGAAAGAAAGAAAGAAAGAAAGAAAGAAAGAAAGAAAGAAAGAAAGAAAGGAAGGAAGAAAGAAAGAAAGAAACGAACGAACAAACTCAGCTTCTAAGCATAGTTCTCTCCCTCTTAATACCCTGAATCTTGAGTAGCAGGCCATCAGCACTCCCTCCTAGATGTTCCTGTGTCTGCCTAATCTCACTCTTCTCCACTGGATGGAGAGAACCTTCCCAGGGAGTGCCTTAGCCTGGCACTGTGGAGAAGAGCTGGGGTTCTCAGGCAGCCTAAACCAGTCTCCTCTGTGCCACACGGACTCTCTCCAGCCAGGTAACAAGTATGTTGAATGGCCCGCTCCTGGTGGCCAGGTTGAAAATTTGGGTATGAGTCATCAGGATGATAAAAGATGAAGTGGGTGCAGCTGGGTGCAGTGGTGCGCACCTGTAATCCCAGCAGTTTCAGGAGGCTAAGGCAGGAGGATCCCAAGTTCAAAGCCAGCCTCAGCAAAAGTGAGGTGTGAAGCAACTCAGTGAGACTCAATCTCTAAATAAAATACAAAATAGGACTGTGGATGTAGCTCAGTGGTCTAGTGCCCCTGAGTTCAATTCCTTGTACCCACTTGTACCCCAAAAAAGATGATGCTCAGTAGCTTTGAAAAGATGCAGTCCAGACAATCTTGCCCAGCTTCCAAGAAGCTGAGATCTAGGTCCAAAGTTCTACCAAAATATCAGATAGTCCTTTACTTTGTAGTTGTAAATCATTGCCTCCTGTGTATTAAATTTACTTTTCTCAAAAACTTAGTTGGGGGGGCTGGGATTGTAGCTCAGTGGTAGAGCGCTTGCTTCGCATGCGTGAGGCTCTGGGTTCGATCCTCGGCACCATGGACAAAGCAATAAAATAAAGACAGTGTGTCCATCTACAACTAAAAAAAAATATTTAAAAAAAAAAACAACTTAGTTGGGAGGACTGGAGTTGTAGCTCAGTGGTAGAGCACTTACCTAGCATGTGTGAGGCACTGGGTTCAATCCTCAGCCCCATATAAAAATAAATAAATAAAATAAATGTATTATGTCCATCTACAACTAAAAAAACAAAAAACACACACTTAATGAGGAAAGCAACTGATTATGAATATTCTCTTTTTTTTTTTCCTTTTGCTGCTGGTGCCCAGTCCATGCTAAGTTCATGCTCTACCACTGAGCTACACCCTCAGTCCATGGATATGGACATTCTTGGATCTCATCACATACTTTTTTTTTTTTCTCTTTAAAAAGTTTATATGAACATCCAGTCAAAACCAACAGGGCATCTCCTTTGAAATGTCATCTATACGTATTTCCAAGTAGACCACTGTATAATTCATCACCTCTAACAAGCAAGTAGTAAACTTGATGCTCTGGACCTCAACCAGGAATATAAAATAATATGTGGCATAAAACATGCAAAAGAGTTTTGACTCCTTTGGAAAATAGCTGCCACATAAACCCAAGGGATCACTCTGATAACTTGCACTGAAAGCACAATTTTCATAATGTCAAAAGTGTAGACCTGGTGACTTAGACACACTCACTCTTTACAATAACAATAAGCAGTGGCTTGTTCTTCCTCCTTACAAAAGTGCTTTATCATTGCTATTTATTATAGCTCCCTGAAGGACATGTACCACCCTCATCTGCTTGGCTAAGCCACAGTAACCATGCAGAGTCAAAACATGTCATGCAGATAAAACAACCACGCAAAGTCCAAAACAACTCTTTTTTTATAATTTTTTTTAAAAAATTTTAGTTGTAGATGGACACAGTACCTTTATTTAATTTATTTATTTTTATGTGGTGCTGAGGATCAAACCCCATGCCTCACATGTGCTAGGCACACACTCTAACACTGAGCCACAACCCTAGACCCCAAAACAACTCTTGAAAGCCACTGAACACCCACTGTAGCTTCTCTACTGAGCATCATCCTAAAAGAAGTCCCTCCACCACCATCTGCACAATGATGCCACAGCAAGGACAAGTCAGTTGCAGGAGTGTGTCCAGCATGGCTGCAGACAGTTCTCCCATTCTGGGGCCTTTTGTCTCTCACAGAAGGGACACAGGCTCTGAAGCAGAAAAGATGACTGATAGGGCTTACAAGAATTGGCTGTGAGCCCAGGGGCTGTTGATTTCTCTGCTGCCTTTGCTGAAGGATTCTGCAGAAAAATACTTTCAGGGTACTTACTGCCATCTGGGGTTATGTAATAGCAAGTATCCAAATAAATGAGTATTTGAATTTTGTACAAAATCATCAAAGCCCCATTCCTTGTCTGAGAAAGGGAAGAGGGATTTGAAGTTTCTCTTTGGCCACTGACAGCTTTTTATTTTAAGAGACAAGGAGTCAAAGATTTGATCTCTTTTGTCACCTCTTTCATTGACTTCATATCATACATTAGCAAATGCATTTGTAGCCTTGAATCAGAGCACCAGGATACCAGTCCACGAGGAAAAACCAGCCCAGGGAATGGAGTTATGCACCAAGTCCTGATAAACCTGAGATCATTACAGAGGGGAAACCAGCAGGCTGGAGAAGACACTCATCTGAAAGGATCCTGAACTTAAAGTGTTTACGGGAAAGGAATTACTCACATTCTCGATAACTTGTGTGTGTAAGCAGAGGCAGATCCTAGGAAGGGTAGCACAACTTGCATCTCTCCAGGATAGGTGCTGCATGGTTGGTTGAAACAGAAAGAGAGGTGTGGAGGAAAGCCTGCAGTTCCCTGACAAGCTCGCAGTTGCCGGGCACAGAGGTCCTGTGTCAAGAGGCATTTGAGGCAGCCACTGGCATCTCCGCAAGTGCATATTTAGCTGGAGGAATTTTCAAAAGTAATCAGTGGCCCCTTCTCCATTGGTTCACTTATGTGCAGAATATCATAAATTAGGGTCTCTTCTAGACTTTCTGATCTATCACACATTTGGCCACTTCCAAACATTTCCCTGATTTTATAGCAAAAATAAAGGGGTTTTCAGGAATCTTATTTGCACGTAAAATGGATTTTGTGGGGTATTTCCTCAAGATTTGCAAGTATGAAATGTGTCATGTAGTTACCAAAAATAACAAAGTAAAATAAAATAATCTTATTGGGCTCTCCCATTTCTAAAGTATAAGATATGAACTATCAGAGATGGTTACCCTGGCACTGTGTTGACTTGACTTCCAAGTGCCTCATTTTAAAGGAGCCACCATATCGGTAACTATGCCTTCACCTGCTGGAAACTGAAAACTCCAACCAAAACTACCTCAGTATGCAACAACAAAAAAAAGTTCAGTAGCCAGGCGCAGCTAGCAGCTCAGGAGGCTGAGGCAGGAGGATTGCAAGTTGAAAGCTAGCCTCAGCAACAGAGAGGCACTAAGCAACTCAGTGAGACCCTGTCTCTAAATAAAATACAAAATAGGCTGGGGGTGTGGGTTCTGCGATTGAGTGCCCCTGAGTTCAATCCTTGGTACCCCTCCCCAAAAAAGTTCAGAAATCCAACACTCCTATTCCAGTGATGCACTTGACTTTGTTCTAAGTCAGCTTCATCCTCCAGCCAGTAGATACAGAGCTGAGTGGTCTAGGCTCCACATCCAGATGCAGGAAAGTCCACATGCAGAAACGTGTCACTTTTCCTGGTGTCTCCTACTTGGGAATGACAAAACATCTCCCAGAGGTTTTCCTTCTCCTAGAAATCTACTCCCATATCTGATTAACCATACCTGATTACCAAGCCACACTGAAAGCAGCCCCTGGAAAGAGAACTGAGATTCAGTTTTTTTAAAGACTAACCAGGATCCACTGCTGAGGCTAGGAGCAGAGACAGCTTCTTGGAGCACATGGACCCATGAAATTGGGATGGATGCCTAAACAAATGCAGTGCTCTGTTAGGAAGAAGAAAGGAGAAAATGGTCCTGAGTAGGCAGCCTACTAACAGTTTCTGCCATAGACATTCATTCATTCATCACACCATATGCAAGACAGAACAAAAGAAATATGTTCTCAGTAGTAGATTCCTGCTCAATTCAGAGCCCACTTCTAAAGGAAGGTTTACAACTAAAGGTCTCTCATCAGATATTCTCAAGCAGAGGACCACAGAGCAAAGAGACCTCCAGGTCAGGAAAAAGCATGTATGGAGTCCGCCTGCATTAGAACCTGCAGTGCTATTTCCTTCCAGCAGCAAGTATGAGCCTCTGCAGGTGCCACCTCTTCAAGACCTCAAGCAGCAGCCTGTGGCGGTTCCTACCAGTTATAAATCACATAGAAACAAAGATTCCTGGAAAATGAGTTGGTTTTGTTTAGCACAAAGAAAGGAGGCATAGGGCCAAGCTGCTGCTTCTTAGCTTCTCAGCTAATACTGAATAGACCTGTATAGTCCTGGGGATAAAATCTTGTTACTCTGAGTAGAACTTTTAGGGGAATCACTTTTTCAGCTCAATATCAAGTTGAAATTATTGACAACTAGAATTTCCAGAAAAAGCTTAGGCTCCAATGTAAAGTATAGAGCCCCATATCGTTAAATGAACTTAACTCTGATGACAAGGAAGGCTTCCCCAGGAGGGCACACTCAAGCCCTTTTTTACTTTCATTTTTCTCACTGCATCAAGACCTTTTAATAATAATGTGATATAACTGACATTAATTTCATGTTTTTGGCAAATGTCATTCTAATTCCATTTTCCTGAGCATGTAGAAAGAGCGTACTTCCCAGCATCCCTTGCAGTTGGTTAAGGCAATATGACTGAGTTTTAGCAAATAGGATGTTTTCAAAAGTAAAGCAGGATACTTTCAACTCTAGCTCTTAAAAGCATCTGGCATTTTCCTCCATTTCCCTCTTCCCTATGTGTTGAAACTAAGATTATTCCAGCCAGTAAAGCCACAGAATCATGGGGCCTCCATTAGCCTGATTCTGAGTGACTATAAGGAAAAGAGTAGACACTGTAGGTCTACTTATCCTTGTTGGGTACATACTATGCCTTTTGACATTTGACATTTGATAATACCTGACATTCCAGGGCCAGTCTAACCTGTGCTAATTCACACACTAATATCAACTGGATACCTCATAAAGCATACTTTGGGCCCAAAAAAATACTCAAATGAAAGACATGGTTGAAATCCTACAAATCTATCCAATCTTCAGAAAAATTCTACTCAGGGGTATCAGGTTCCTCTATTAAAAGCTAGCCTAATATGGTGTGACTCTACATTGTATACAACCAGAGAAATGAAAAGTTATGCTCAAAAAAAAAAATCTAGCCTATGTTCATCTGTATATGGTATCTTAATCACCAAAATCTATCATTCTCAGCCAAAAATAAATTCTACCAAAAGCTTTAAGCCTTTCCCTATTTTACCAAATATGTAAAAGGAAGGGGGCATCTTTACTCCTAAGCATCTGGGGAAGTTTTAACTTTGATGACAACTGAAAAGGTAGTTCAAGCTGTTAAAAATAATTTTTTTAAGCAGTTCAACTTTGCAACTCCAAGGTTGCAACTCAAAATGAGTAGAATAGTCCATATGGTATGTTGTCTTTGGTTTTTGGTTTAAAGTACAGAAATGTGTTCTTAACATTTGTAAAATATCCAATCTGATTATGAGAACTAAGAAATCTTATTAACCTAAAAAATGGATGCAGCTTGAATAATAGCATCAATCTGTTCTCACAGAAAGAGCATTGGTTAAATACCTTCAAGTAAATGCTGAAATCAAAGAAAGAATCAGTTACTAATGGTTTGGGGTAGAAGAATTTAGATTAAATTTTAGGGCAATAATTGTAAATTATGACAACATAAATTCCCCTCTTTGCTCACATATAGTCCTGCATGTGCATGACTAAATTATCTTTGCATTGTTCATTAGAATCTTAATGAACTCCCAGAATTACACTGCTGTTATCCCAATATTGAGTCATTTCAAACTTTCAACAGACAAACTTTATTCACAAAAGGTGAAGCCTGATCAAACAAGTGTTTTAGTCAGCTTTCCATCATTGTGATAAAATACCTGAGATAAATCAACTTAAAGGAGTTTATTTTGGCCTACAGTTTCAGAGGTTTCAGTCCATGGTCACTTGGCCCTGTTACTTTTAGGCCTGTGGTGAGGACATACATCAGAGAAGAAGCTCATGGTAGAGGAAACCGTTCACTTCATGGAGGCCGGGAAGTAAAAAAGAGAAATGAGCATCCCGATATCTCCTTCAAGGGCACACTCCCAATGACCGAACTTCCTTCTACTAAGCCCCACCTCCCAAATGTTCCACCATCTGCAAATAATGCCAAGGGCTGGTGAACAAGCCTTTAACACATGGGCCTTCAGAGGTTATGGCCAGCATCTCTTGAGGGGTCCTTCCTCCTGCCAAGGAGGATGTAAGCCACCTGAGAAATTAAAGTCTAGAATAGTTAGTAAAGAACAAAAGACAAAGTCAGAAAGATAGTTTCAAAAATCGGAGCCCCTGATAGGTCCAGTTCACATGGGAGCTGGAGCTAGAAAAGAAAATGGCTCCCATGGTTTATTTAAGGGGGTACATCAAAGGCAGGGATAAGATTTCAAGGGCGGAGTCTCGCTTCATGATGTCTTATAGTCAGCAGGTTGACTGGCATCTTGGCAGGTTACACCCATCTCAGAGGGGTTGTGCGGCTGCAGGAGGTCAGCCCATCTCTGGTGCTGTGTGGGACTTTTGGCAGAGTTTGAATAGGGCTCAGAATGTCAGGGCAGTCAACCAGAGGAAATGTCCACTGTTTGTTCCCAGACACCAGATTCTCCTATTCAAATAGCTAGGATACATAGTGGTCCACACACAGCCCATGGACAGCTCTCTACAAGAGGTCACTTCAGATGTAAACCTCAGCAGCAAAATAGAATGGCAGAAATAGAGGATAAGAAGAGAGAAAGGAATGGTAGATAATTAGACACCCATTGCCAACAACCTTCAAGGTAAACCAGGAAACAGGTCAGGAATGTAACCTCAGTTTAATGCTCTGTGAGAAATTTCCAGGCTGTGTTTCTGTCTTAGCAGGCGAATACTTGCCAGAACCACAGAATTTGTGAGTAGGAAATTCCTAAGCCCCATCCCTATACCTGCTTGATGCAGAATCTACATAAATTCCCTAAAATTTTTTTCTTTGGAACTGGAAATTAGGCATTGCCACATCATTAAACTGGTTACATTCCTTAGGAGCCAGCCAGCCTAGTGGTGCTACCAGCCCAATGCTTTTTTTATTTTTTTTGGTGAGGGAGGAGGAGATGAGGCAGTTGCACATGAGTGCATTTCCTTTCACCTAGGAGGTTTCTCAGCAAAATTATGAGCCTTCAAATTTTTATGATTGATCTGGGAAGTAGAAGTTAGGCATGGTCAAAAAGGGGAGGACTAATAAAGAGAAATGGAAAATTTAGCAACAAAATTCACTGGAAAGTGAAAATACAAGATTGTTTTAATGAGAAACTAGCTTTAGGGCAGGAGACTCTCCCATTATTGAAAAAAAAATCTAAATTTCAGCTGTTGCTAGTGATCCCAGGCAATCCCAGAGATCCATCCTTGGCCACCCGCTCTTCTCACCCGACATACCCTCTATTGACTCTTCCCCACTTATCCTCACTCCACTAGGAAGACTCAACCCTCCTCAGTAGCAACAAGGGACAAGGAAACTACAATCATCATTGACCCAAATCAATTCCCAAATCCACAGCAGGAAAATGACCCCCACATTCTCATCTTGGGGTTTTATCAGTGAGAAAGATATGACAACGCTGATGTACAAAAACAGTGGATTTACTTTCATTGATATCAAATCAGCAAGAGACAGAAGATAGCGGTATTTACAAGCAGTTGAAAGCTCAGCCCTGCCTTTTGTTTACAGCTCTAAGGCCATCACCCCTGCAATCCCCCTCTACAGTTCACATCCCTCCCAATAAATTTCTCTCTAGACACTTTTCCAAGATGGTGCCAGCTGGACAAAATGATGTCCTTTCCTAATTATTTACTTTCTTTATATTTTGTTTTCTCATTGTAATGTCTTTTTTAAAGGTAAAAGATTTCTAACTCTGCTAGCTAGGAACCTAGCCAGTATCACCTACTCTATGTAAAGACAGAACTCTGTCCTATCTGTCCCTACCTCAAATGTGACCATTACTTACTTCACCTTTAAAGTCACAAGAATTCATTTATTATTCAGCTTCCCTTTTATCATCTTGAGAAACTGATCCTGATATTAATTAAAAATATCCAGTACTGAGGTCTACAAGATTATCTCCCTCCTATTTACAAAGCCTCTTACCAAATACAGTAACATTTGTAGATCCGCATACTACTTTTGATGCTCTTCTAATATAACCAGTTTCCTTATTTTCTTTATTAGAATCCATCGTTCTCCCTGAGCAATCTCATCCAAGCACAGTTTCACCACTGTCTTTAGATGGATGACTTCCAAGTCTGTATCTACAGCACAGATCTTTCTTCTAAATGCCAGCCCATATTTTCAGCTATTTATCTGACATGTCCCAGAACCACCTTGCTTCACTCAGATTCCCTGAGAAGTAGATTCTGAGTTGGAGATTTGGATGTGGGTGGTTTATTGGGGATGCTCTTAGGAACAGCATGTGGGGGGAGTGGTCAAGGCTGTAGGAAGGGGTCACTAGAGAAGTTAAACTGTGATGAAGTTAAACTATGATGCAGCCACAGCAAAGGCTCAGTCAGACCTACAGGGAGCAGGGATGGCCCCTCAAATCTGTCCCAAACTAGGGTAATAGGGATTAGACTTTGTACCCCCAGGCTCCCCAGCCCTTAGCTGTAGGCTGTTTCCAGGGAAGGGCATACCCTTAAGTGAGGAAGCTCCCTTCAGCCTAAGGCAATCCTTGGGGAGTTGGCAATGATCCACTGCAGCAGGAGGAAACGAATTGCTAGCAGCCTTATCTCCTCCTGATGACCAGAGGCCATTACTCCTTACAGGATGGTGACTAGCTCATACTACCTTAGCACAAGGAGCCTGAGCTAACTAAATGGCAGTCATAGCTTGAAGTTTAACAGAGACTCTTCTGTATCCTGATGGAAGCATGTCATTATGGAGCTTAAAGCTCAGGGTTTTAGGAACAAGATGTAGATTCCACCATGTGGACCACTTGGCATGATGAGAAGAAGGGCCAGTCACCTTCCACTTCTACCTCTTGGTTTTCAGACCTAGGTATTCTACTTCCTAGGGACACAGCACTATATACTGATTGATTTAGGACTCACATTGCATCTGGAAGATGATGTCCAACATGCAAGCTATTATCTCTGATCTAGTGTTATCACTGTGCTTTTGAAAGGCCTTTCCATTGCTTTTCTTGTCAGTACCGACTAAGTGGCATAGTATGTTGGGGCCAGAGGTGCAATTCCTTTGCTGTAAAATAGGTCTGAGTGGCACATCATAAAACCACTTTCAAAACTGAAACCATTTCTATCCTCATTCTCAATTCCCTCCACATATTGTTTTTTTCCCCCCTATCTTGTAATAAGTATAGTGCTGTGCTGCTCAAATGGAATGTGCCCGGGGAAACAGCACCACTACCTGCGGCAGCCCTGGAACTGCATCTTCCTGGCACATGATTATATTACCCTAGAATACACATGCCCAAAGCATCCTTCTGGAACAGCGATGCTACTCCAAGATTAGTACTTTTTTTTTTTTTGGACTAGGGATTGAACCCAAGGTTGCTTAACCACTGAGCCACATATCTAGCCTTGTTTTATATTTTATTTGGAGACAGGGTCTCACTAAATTGTTCAGGGCCTTGCTAAGTTGCTGAAGCTGCATTTGAACTTGTGATCCTCCTGCCTCAGCCTCCCAAAGATTAAGACATTTTAATAGCATTACCATATAGAAATAACAAATATATTATGCAGAACAAGAAATATGATGAATTTTTAGAATAAATAGACATCTTCACCACTTCCATCCCTATCCCCAACCACTTCTCTGGACGATCACATTTTCCTCCCAACCTGTATTGACCCTGCCCTCACCTCATTCTCCAGGGATTCTGGACATTTCAGTCCAAATATACCATAGACACATGCATGCACATCCCTATCCATTCTTCCCCCTAAACAACCATAGTAAACTTTTTGCAAAGCACATCCCACCCTTATTGCCACCTCCTTATTTAACATGACCTGAGAGGCAGGATGTGGCCTGGTCCTGGCCTTGCTCTCTGGCTTTGTCTGAAATCAGACTCACACTCTCTCTCTTTCCCTCTCCCTCTCCCTCCTTCTTTCCTCCCCCTCTCCCTCCCTCCTTCCCTCTCACCACACTGGCCTCCCTTCTGCCCATGCACCCTTGTACCACAGAGTCTTTGCTTACATCAGTCCTCTCCATTTGGATCTCTTGTCCCCTTCTCTTTACCTGACAAACATCTCCTCACCTGCCACATCCTCCGAGAAGCCTTCCTGACCCCTACTAACTAAGTCAAATCCTCCATTATAGAATTTCAGAGCTCTTTGTAGCCTCCTTCCAGTACTTCTCAAAAGCACAAATTAACATTTGTTTAAGTGATTATTTGGCTCCCCAAATTGTTCATCTCCCCAAATGACATGATGAATTCTGTGAGGATATCAATGGTGTCCAGTTCTGCTTACCATTATACCCTGCTGCTAGTGTGGTCCTGATAATAGGAAAGATGAAAAGAAAGGCGACAGGGTGAGGACCTGTCTGGGGCGGGGGGCTCTGTGATTAAGTAGATGTCCCTCAAGTCCTCCTTCCATTCTGCTGTTTCTATTTATCAAAAAGCAGACCCTCAGTGAATGGACAGCCAGATGGCCTGTGAAGCCATCAGAGGAGTAAGTCATTGGTTTATCATTGATCCTCTGTAGGTTTGCAAACGTCCATCCATATCTTTTTTAATTTGCCTAGGAAAGGAATGAATGCCTTAAGGTATTGCTTTAAAGCATAGTTTTAGAGTCATATAAGCCTGGCTCTGAATACTGGCTCTGCCACTTCATATCTATGAAAATTTGGACCATTCAATTTATTTAAAACTGCAGTTTCCTCATCTGCAAAATAAGGATCATAGTTATAATTAAAGGAATATCGTTAGGATTAAGTGAGGTAATATATGTAATGCACTTACAAAATGTTAAGGTATAGAGTAGGCCTTAAATAAATAGCATATATTATTAGAATTAATTTAACCCAAAAAGTGGTCCCATTTGGGGTATGGCTACATTTTATAATTTCTTATCTCTTCATGTTGTATTCTCATAGTGAACACTGTGCAGTGCTCCCAGATCATCTCAGATTCTTACTTTACCAAGGGCCTCTCCCCTGGCATCTGTGTTCTTTGGCCTCACTAGTTTGCACCTGTACCTCTCTTCAAAGGAGGCTGCAACTCCTAGATCCAGAAGTTTCCAGGAATTCCTTTACCAAGCAGTGACTAATGAAGGAATGTGAAAGCCCAGCCCTCTTAGTTTGGGTGGGAACAAACTCTGAGGCATAATTTATACTCTAAAGTTCTCTTATGAAATCAAGCTGAGGCATTCAACTCTGCCTGAATGTCACCTTCCTTTTTTACTCCTTACTGGTTTCTTCTGGGACAACTTCCTTAATAAATCCCTTACACACATTCCCCTCCTCTTGGTCCATTTCTGGGAAATGCATTCCAAGACAGATCTCATCTTCATGGGAGGAAGAATGACAGTCCTCTTCGAAGGTTCGGCTCAAAGGCCTGCAGAAAAGGCAAAGTGTGCACAGCTAGATGAGATGGGGTCTGGGCTCTAGCTCTTCCAAGTTTAAGATGCTGGCTCTTCACCCCATGCTTCGGAGATAAAAAGGACTTAGGATCAAAGCACACCCTTTTGGGGTCGTCCCATTGAAATTTGAAAAGTACACGCTCTTACCCTTTCAACTTATTTTTCTGAGCTGCAGTTCCTCCATCTGTGAAGCTTTTAAACTAACAAGTCTCTCTGGGAGTTCCTGGGAATGCCTGGAAGTGTATTTGAGCCAATATAGTTTTTAAATTAGTATATTTTCCTTCTATAACATAACTTCTCCAGTCGAGCTGACCATTATCAAAACCACTGCAACAAACCCTGGCCAGCATATGGGTGGCTGAGCACAGAGGCAGCTGTGCCATGGGAATGACACAGACGTGTGGCATGAGGGGTTTCTGCCATCACGAGGACTGTGACCACAATGGGAAGCCATTCTTCCTTTCCGTTGTCTGTTCAAATTCCACAAATGCTTGTTGAACACCCTCTATGCAACAGGCACTCTCCTAATACAATGGTGAGCGAAACTGACAGTCTTTGCCACATGGATTTACAGAAACAAATAACCAAATAAATTAACACAAACTTACCAACTACTCTACATACCAAGAAGGAAAAAGTGCATAAATGCTAGGAGGGGTTCTGACCTGTGGGGAGAGGAATAAAGGAGGTAATGGAGAAAGCAGAGAGAAAGTGGGGAAGGGGGTGTCAAAGAGTACAGCTAAAGGAACCATAGACAGAGATTCTGAGACACAGCTTGAAACAATAGAAGAACTAACCAAAAGCCAACTGGAATGCAGAACCAAGTAAATATGATGGGAAATAGCAAAGGAACTGATCTGGAAGCAGGTCACCTGGAACCCAAGACCACCATGTGCTGTCCCCGCTGTCATCCACTGCCAGCCTGGACCTTGTGACCTCTGTGATACAGAGCTCATCCCTCCCCCACAGTCAGCGCAGGATCCGAAACCTAGTTCTCCCCACCTGGGCCCATCCTAGTTCCATTCACACCCAATTTGGGTATTATCTAAGACTATCTTATTATGAACTGATAAAAAGTATATGGTTCAGATCCTAAACCGGGAGGGCAGAGGTTAGCCTCAGAAGGAATAGTCAAACCACAGGAAACCACTGTCCAGTGACAGCACTAAGCAACCTGTTGTTGAAGTTGGAGTCATGTTCCCTCCTCTCCTAGCATAAACTACATAAATACTCTGAAAGATACTTCTGCTTTGCTGGCAAAACTTGATCAGAACACCACTTACTGTAGACCTCCAAGCACCTAGATTTTTTTTCCCCAGATGTCATGAGTGGCATTCAGGAGTAAGACCAAAAAACTGCAGCTTTACCAGTAATAACAAAAAGAAATGTGAAGGACACTTTCTGTACAGCGAGTGACGTCTACACTGAGGAAGAAAGTTCAAGGGAAAGAGCCTTCAAGACAATCCTTCAAAGATGAAAGGAAATCTAGGAAAGGAACAGACCTTGAGATTCAGAGCTCTTGAAAGGCAGTATTATCTCTCCCTTTAGTCAGTTTTAAATCTTCACATCATGTTTCAGGGACAGAGACACTAATAGGTACAGTTAAGAAAGTCACTACAATGAACCTGCACAGCTTCTGTTTCCAGGGGTCACTTCCTTCCCTCACTCAGGGCTTCAGCAAAAGCTGACCGTGAGCCCTTGGCTGCTGAATCCCAACAGCATGCCCAGCCTAATCCAGACTACTGCGGGGGAAGGTCAAGGTCAATGAAATCTTCTCCTTTATAGAAAGTTAGGCCTGCTCGAGAAATAGAGAAGGGAAAGACACAAAAACTATATGAAGATGCCACTTCATCAAATTCAAACAAAATAAAATATAATAAAATAAAGGTGAAGCCTCATTCAATTCCCAAAGACTATAGAGATTCATTTTAGGTTCCTAAAGCTTAACTTGTATTTTGAACCAAAGTTGCTCATCCTTTTCTATCAAAAAAAAAAAAAAAAATCATAAAAGAAGTTAAACCTCAGTTTGTTCCTAGCTCATAGTGTGTTTCCTGAAGCACATCTGTTGATGACATGTACATACTGCAGCTCCTCCTCAATCCTCAACAAAGAGATAATCTAGCTGTTGGGTTTCTTGAAAAGGCTGAGCCTTTTCTTACCAATTCCCAAAGCAATGGACAAGCCACTCCAGAACAGAGTTGCTCCAAGAAATCTACACAGCTACATTCCAGAGGACTCTGCCTGGATAGCTAGATCACTTGTCTACATTGACACTTTTCATCACACCAAGCCAAGGAAATGAGTTACAGTGTAGTGTGAGGTTTGGGGGCACCCATTAAAACATGGTACCTCATGTCTGAGGGTTAAAGGAAACCAGGCAGTGGGTCAAACATAAATTTTATGCATTGTCTTCTCCATACTCACTAAATTTGAAGACGTTTTATGCTCCCAGGAATTGAGGGAGAATCTTATGTTTTCTCAACTTGACAGTGAAAAAACTAATAGAAGAGGGCAAATAAAAGTGAAAGAGCAGCAATGCCAGAAGCTGCTAGTTAGTAAAAACTTGGTGG
Organism: Geosciurus inauris; assembly: GCA_004024805.1. Taxonomy (NCBI): domain Eukaryota; kingdom Metazoa; phylum Chordata; class Mammalia; order Rodentia; family Sciuridae; genus Geosciurus; species Geosciurus inauris. The sequence continues at coordinate 55,173 of PVHX01009478.1, forward strand.
GCCAATGGTTCAAGATAAAATTTAATAAAAGGCAAAATAACACTGCTTAGCTTGAACAAGGCTTCTGAGCTCCATCTTAACTTCGTGGAGTTCACACAGGGGCATTAAGAGCCAGCCTCTGGAGCATCATACCAATAATTACAATTCCATTGAGATCCTTGCATGCGAGGCACTCTTTAAAATGTGTTATCTGCATGCTATTGTTTAATTCTCACAATAACTCCAAAGAGAAGTTTTCTTCATTAGTCCCATAACACAACTGAAGAAACTAACTCTCAAAAAGGTCAAATAAATTGTTCAAGGTCACACAACTAGAAAAGCAGACATTCAAACTCAAGTCTGATTGTCCCCACAGTTTATGCTTTTTATCTCTGCTCATCAATCCTTCAAGGACAAGGACTATGTATTCATCTCTCTAGCAAAACGTCAGTAAATAGCATTGAACTGAAATGACCCAACCCAAGTGAGCTCAGGTTCACATCAGGGAGTTTACAATTATCATCTGCTGCCTTGTGAAAATAAACAAGGGAGGGAAGGACAGAAGTATCCTCTGTTTGAACAGTGAGTAGGCCTAAACCAGGTGACCTGAGACTCCTTCACAGAGAATTAAAAAAGACTCCCAGAGTAGGACCAGTTTCCAGCTTTCACATCTGCACAGAGAGTAGCACTCCTGAAAGTCAGGGCAGAAGCTGTAACACTATGAAAATGAGGAAAAAAGTAGAGACCTTCTGTGAGGACATTTACCCCCACTACAGGGGGATTCATATAAGTTCATATAGGCAGCTGAACTTAGGAGGGATATGTCAAAGCTACTCTCCTAGGAGATGCAGAGAGTCAGTAGCAGAGAGAGGGCCCTGGAAGGCCAAGGAAGGCACAGCAGTGGTGGCAGAGGCCCCAGTTTAGGAAAGACCCAACAGGGACACCCAATGAGGGAATAAACATGGAGCAAGCAAGCCCTCGCCCCTGGATGTGTCCTCCTCAAAACCAGGCAGAAGCCAATTATCAAAATTCTTCTGGCTTATAGGAGGAATATGGAGTCAGGTTTCTAGATGGGGATGGGGCTCATAAAAATGGCGGTACTTTTAGGAAAAAGACAAAAACAGATTGCCCAAGCTTACCAGGCCAGTGAGAAAAATTTGATAAGAAATCCATTCTTGGGGAGCCTCCTCCATGGCCTCTGCACCTCACAGGGTTCCCACATCTGCCTAAACACAGTATCACTGGGCACTTGGTGGAAAAACATGGATTTCTGGGCATCACTCTGCATTTACTGAATCCGAATCTCCAGAGGCCTGGGCATGTGTGTTTAGTAAGGACCATGGGTCCTTTCAGAAGCAGATGAGCCTGGTAAACACAGTATTACCCCAAGCCCTCCTTGCAAGGCCTTTTCTGACACAAGTGACACACCAGTGTGACAATTTTAAAAGCTATTTCTGAGCTCAAACGAATGTTTAGTGGTTTCCTATTTTTAAAAAATTAAAATACAATACAATGGGAAAATCATTTTTGAGAGAATAGGGATTAAATTAAAACAGACCACTTAGCAATTATTTTCAAAAGCCAGATGATTTTGAATAAAGCCGCCAGCACAGCAGAAGCTAGAGGCTTGTTCCCTTGCATCAAACATGCTAATAAGTGTGCTAATAGAGAGAACTTGTTTGGAATTCAAATAAAGATAGAAGAATAAGCTCACTTGAGGCCTGACTCTGATTTTAGAGACTGTGCTTCTTTGGGAACTTCAGGCCTGAAATTAGGGAGAATGAGTGTATCCTCTGAGTGAATAACTGAGAAAGGTTTTGACCCCAGCCCATCTTGCAGAAGATGTACGTCCCAGGTCCTGACTAGGTGGCGGCCAGGAGACTCTTCGTTTCTAGTAGCTGGTCGGCAGGAGGCTGGATGAGGAGAGTTCAAGAACATAGGCTTTGGAAACAAAATGACCTGGGGGAATTCAAGTTCTGCTTCCTGAATATGCGTCCTTGGACAAGTAATTTCAACTCTATTGGTCTTAACTTCATCCATCACCTGTAAAATAGGGTATTTTACTCACTCTTCATGTATTCACATCGGACATGAATAAAGGTGACACAGCATCTGCACATAGTCAATGTTCCCCTAAGAATTAGCTGCCTTGATTACTATTAGAATTGTGAAAACGTACTGTTATTCAGCTTTTTTTTTTTTTTTTTTTTGGTACTGAGGATTGAACTCAGGGATACTCGACCACTGAGCCACCTCCCCAGCCCTATTTTTTTTTTAATGTTTTAGGTAGAGACGGGATCTCACTGAATTGCTTAGCACCTCACCTTTGCTGAGGCTGGCTTTGAACTCGCGATTTTCCTGTCTCAGCCTCCCAAAGTGTGTGCACCACCCCACCTGGCTCAGCTTTTTAATTAGCACTGGCCTTGCCTGGTCACTCACTGATAAAACATTTTCTATTTCAGGTTTCCAAATTTTCTTGCTGGAGACCCAACATCTGAATTTTCACCCGAAGCAAGTAGCATCGTCCACCTCAGTATTGCAGCTTCTTCAGAAATTTCGTTTCTAGACTATATGTTGCTTGAAATTATCTTCGTGATAAGCAAGTGCCCCTTAAGGGAAATGGCCTATATTCTCCTGTATATTCTCCATATCTACACATTAGATATTACAGATGTATGCACAGGGTTTCCTGAGATAAGATTCTCTCATTCTCCAGTTAGTGGAGTTTTTTCCTTCAAACCTCCCATGTCAGATCCTTCTCCCCAGAGGACCCAACCTCTGATAGAGTTGTACTGTACTAATGGCCTAAATTCAGCATGCATTTACACATTCAACAAAGATAGATACCACTTACTTACATCTGCTAGGCACTCACATCATTTTTGAATATATCTTTATCTGGCACTTTTCTTGTATTTTGTATTATCATCATCATTACTCCCTCTATACACTAAATTGTAATGTCATTGCCTCAGAGACTGTGCTGAATTTATGCCTAAATACTTGGTCCCCAGCCAATACTTTCAGGAAAAGTTTACAAGAAAAGGTGTCTTTTTGACTACAGTGCTGATCCTTGTCTACATGGGGCTGTTCCCCTCAAGGTGGAGAAGAGGAGATGTTAAACCAGCTTACTTGGGCTTGCAAGTTCATCATATGACCTTGAGTAAATCACTTTGTCACTGATCACCTCAAGCTTTAAGACTTGAAGCAAATTAAATTCATGTACGTCTGTGGCTTAGTTACCCTCTGCCCCCTGGCCTCAGGATTTCCATAGAAGAGGCCTCCTGGACATCCCAGCACAGAGGAAAGCCAGGGACAGACCTGTGTACCCACAGAACAGGCTCTTCATCTTCCAAGTGAAGACTTATGTTTCACTTTACAGTAAAGACTTATGTTGCATTTCGCTTTATTTTAAAATCCAAAATCATCCTGATGAACTTATCTACCTTCCCAACTTGTCCTATACACTCTCCTTCTCCACAGCAAAAGACAAATAAAAACATAATAAGCCCAACCTGACTCCAAACAACTCCACTTTTAGCATTCCCTGAAGAACAATGAACTCAGTAGCTGGCCAGCTACCAAAGATAAGAAAATTACAAAAGTAAAAAGACCAATATCTGTCCTGAAACAGACTGAAATTTCTTTGCCCATTTGATTTGTTTTACTTTTCATCCAGATGATTTGGCATCGTGGAGACACAATATTTTATTCTATTTATAGTCTCTGTCTTCAAAAGCAATTTATAAAAGATAAAATAAAAATTGCAAAAAAACCAAAAAGCAATGCATAAGTCTTGGGTAATTGGAGTTCTTTTTTTTTTTTTTAATATTTTTTTAGTTGTAGATGGACACAATGTCTTTATTTTATTGCTTTGTATGTGGTGCTGAGGATCGAACCCAGGGCATGCATGCGAGGCAAGCACTCTACCGCTGAGCTACAATCCCAGCCCCGTAATTGGAGTTCTTTAAGCCATATTTGTTAGTTAGGTCTGGCATCATGAATTCTATTTTAGTCTAACATTTGAATCTTCCAATAATTTTTCTTTTTTTTTTTTTTTGGTACTGGGGATTGAACTCAGGGGCACTCGACCACTGAGCCACATCCCCAGCCCTATTTTGTGTTTTATGCAGAGACAGGGTCTCACTGAGTTACTTAGCGCCTCGCCGTTGCTGAGGCTGGCTTTGAACTCACGATTCTCCTGTCTCAGCCTCCCTAAGTGCTGGGATTACAGGTTTGTACCACTGCACCCTGCTGAATCTTCCAATAATTTTTCTAGGCCCCTAAACATACAGTAGTTCCTCCATGTTTCCTTCCTCAAACACATATATTGTCCAATGAAGTTTTGAGTTGGGGTATCAATTATGATAAACTTTCCTGAGTTGTATAGCCTGTTTGGAAACCAAGACCATAAGGCCATTCTCTTCAGAACACTGATTTGCTGCTGCCCCTTGAGGCACCTGTACTGATGACCCTGCTTTTGGCCTGTCCTTCAGAGCCACTGGTCCTAGGTGTGAGTGGGTGTCTACAAAGTGGGCACCATGGCTGGAGAAGCAAAGAACAGGCTGCACTCATAGGGCAAAAAGCATCTTTGGACTTTGGGTGCAGCACACTTCACTTTCATAAAATATTAGGACGTTCTCAGACTACCAGAGAGGCATTTGCTCCCCACCCTAACCTGCCCAAAAAAAGCAGTGACAAGAAAGTCCGGCAATTAGTGTGGGTACACAAAATGCAAAAAGGTCACAGGAAGGTTACAGTTCTTCAACCTGCTGGTGGTTTTCATACTCGAGGAACATGAGATTCCATTTCTACCTCTATGCACACTATGCCACAGAGTCCAGTTCCTGTCAGTGGAGGCATCTTGTTGCTTTGTAGCCTTTCTTTGTTACTCTTGGTTTAAAGTCTTGTGGTAAAGGTGGGAGAGAAGACATACTACACTCCTGTTAGAAATAACTATGCAGAGAATAGAAAGAGGACTCTTGATGATTTTTCTAGAGCTAAATGAGTACTTGATGCTGAAAGTGGGATAACTATCCTAAGGCTCTATCCCAATTAATGTACTCTTGTCTTGTTTAGTTGGGAAATTTATAATGTGATTTTAAAGCTATAAACTAAGTCCATCATCTGTCTCTAAATTTAATAACTGGGCTACACAAGAAAAAACAGCAAGAAAAAATAACAAAAAGCAATAAAAAGCAATTGCCCTACAGTTAGAGTCTGGACTTTTTACCAGTTCTCTGTGGTTGGGAACATTGCCAGTAAGACCGGCTTTTTCTGGTACCATTTCGCACTTCTGTTTTTCCAGAACAGCTCCCTGAACCAAGAATTATTTCATTTATTTGGTGAAAGGACGTCTGCAACTTTCATAAGATCAAAGTCATCTGAAACTCTTCTACTCCCTATTTAAATAAGTCCAGTTGTCTCAGGGAAAGCAGAAGTGATGGGTTGTAAGAAACAGAAATTTGTTTCTCTACTGCTCTTGGATATTCTCTTCTCTTCCTTTGTTTTTCTTCCACAATTCTCTCCCTGACCCTCCAACTCCACAGAATGGATTTTCCTAAAGAAGAATAAAACAGGCCATGGGAAAGTGGACAGCCACAAGCCAGTTCTTCAGGCGACGAGACTGCTCACTTTGACCAACACAGATGGGGGTGGGGAGAAAAGATGAATATACTGAATGTAAGAATCTACTTTAATCCAAATAAGAATAATTTCATAATGTTCAGAATCATCCATAGGTCAGTATTACTTTTCTGACCCTACACTCTGAGCAGCAAATGAATTCTGTCATGGGAAGTAATATTGGATCAGCCTTCTCTGGGAGAAAAGAGACGGTGACACTTTTCCAGTTAGGAAGCACTGATGTTAAGTACATATATCCTCAATCCCAGGATCAGCAGAGAATTGGAAAAGAGTTATTGCAAAGTTTGTAGACAAATAAGGAGGAACATATGAATCCTAATATACATAACACAGAGCTGCTTCCTCGAGGTTTTCAGAGGAAAATGTTTTTCTTCTCAAATATTATCAGGTGGAGAATACTTAAAGCCAAACCAAATAGCACTCACATGCTTCTCTAGAGGTTTTCATGGGGAAATCTTTTTCTTCTCAAAGATCATGGGATGGAAAATCCAACAGCCACATAAGGCAGTATACAGTTGGTTAGAACAATCCAGTTTCCTATCACCAGGCTTTGTTGATCCTGATGTGCTGCTTTGGTGGACCAAAGTTCAGTGTTGGAGGAGAAAGCAGATCCAAAAGTTAAGAAAGACACTTAGACAAATGATACTTTTCCTCCTTACTCTCTTTTGAAAGAAATAAGTTCAAAAGCAAACAAATTTCCCCTTCATAACCTGAGATTTCTCGAGTTCCACTTAGGAGAAGCAATACCACGGACAAGTTCAGAGTGTGCCCTCTCTAGGCAGAACTGAGTTCCGCTTCTACCTCCTCTTATGAGGGGACTGAAGCCTCAGTTTCCTCTTCAGGCAAATTAAGCTGCCCTCTACTTTTTAGAAGTACTGTAAGATATAAGATTAAAATATCTAGAAGACTCAGCCTAGTGTCCATCACATAGCAAATTCTAAATAATACCAGCAACAGCTATTGTTACTTTTATTAATAAATGAATGATAAAGCTTATGGTTAAGATTCTAGATATCCTGATATTTTCATGAACATAGGTTCGCATTTACAGGATCACATTGGTTTACACTGGTTAACAAGGTCACAAATCCAAGACAATCTCAATGTCAAATATCTTATGATCATGAATCCAAAGTGTTGTTTTTGTCTAGGATATTTATTGCTAGAGGCTGTGGGTTATTCACAATGGAGGAAAGGAGGGAAGAACGGAGAGAATGCAACATCTACTGAACATTCCCCAAACTGAGATTCCTGAATCCTTAGAGATTAATACAAGTTGTCCTATAGTACATCAAAAATCTTAGTAGACATCCTATCAATCACACTGCCACAAGGATGCTAAAATATAATCAGCCCATTAGACAAGTATATTTAATGCTTTTTGCTATTTAGCTATATATTCAGCTGGAGATATTTGAACAAATATAAAATAAAATAAATGCTTTCATATACATAGTTTACCATTGAGGTTCTGGTATCAAAGAGTAATAAAAAGAGTGTTTAGTGAGAGAAAACTTGGGAAGCAATAATCCAGTTCAAGTTCTCTGTGGCTTCAGGAAATTCTACACCGAAGTTAGCAGTAGAAATAGTCTAGTTTATCAGAAATTTTGTCATTTGAGTGTTTGATCCAAAGAACAAAGGAAATGCCACACTCATAAATCCTTCCCAGGGTTCTCTTACATCACAAATCAGCAATTGCCTTCTTTTCAAACCATAAATGGATATAAAGTGACATTTTCAGAGAACTTGTTCAATACAATCACATTTTAAAAGTAAATAGGAAACATAAAAGCCTGTGTTTCCATTGAGGGCACTGGGCTTCATATAAATACCACAACTGACATGTCTTGAACAGTCACAGTTACTGTTCCATGATGCCTGGACTCACCTCCCATCCTTTCATCTTCATGCCTTTTCATGATCAAACCGCACACCTGTGTTGTCTGGATTTAGGAGGACCCTGTGGTCATGGAGTAACAATGGCATAACTGGCCATTTTTAAGAGTAGAATGAGACCATCTCGGGCTCATTGATGCCTACTTGTTCCATCCAGCAGGCGATCTATAGGAGGAAAACTAAGCTTCCCCCTAAATGTGTGAATTCAGGTTGACACTCATTGTCTGCTCCTAATTTTAGAGTACCAACAACTTGGAACACAATGGAATTAGCGAAGTAGGATTTAAAAACCAGAATTCCTATATCCCAAGTCAATGATTTAAGGGATGACCATGACACATACTTGCACACAAAAGTAATTCCATCCACTGGGACTTCTAAATCTTCCCACAGGTTAGGTTGGTATGTGGGTGAAATAGGTCATGTTCAACCCAGAAGGGAGAGATTGGATGGTGCTATGGTTTGGATGTGAGGTGTCCCTTCAAAAGCTCCCATATTGATGCAGGAATACTCAAAGGTTAAATGATTGGATTAAGAGAGTTGTAATCTAACTGATCCATCCTAGTTTGAATGGACTGACTGAGTGGTAACTGTAGGTAACTGTAGGCTGGTGGGACATGGCTGGAGGAGGTGTGTCACTAGGACTTCTGCCCTCCTGACTCTCTCTGCTTCCTGACTCTGCCATGAGCTGAGCAACTTTCCTCTGCTGGGCCATTCCCCTAGGATATGCTCTCTCACTTTGGGCCCAGAGCAATAGAGTCAGCTGTCTAAGGACTGAGACCTCTGAAACCATGAACCCCAAATAAAGTTCTCCTCTCGGTTGTTATTGTTGAGTATCTTGGTCACAAGAGACACAAAAGCTGACTAAAACAGGGAACCAAGGAGAAAAATAATAGCCTTCTTCCTGGTATCTTCCCTCCTATGTAGCTTTCTTTTTTTAAATATTTTTTTAGTTGTTGATGGATTTTTATTTTATTCATTTATTATTTATATGTGGTGCTGAGGATCGAATGCAGTGCCTCATGCATGCTGGGCAAGTTCTCTACCACTGAGCTACAGCCCCAGCTCCTATAGCTTTCTTATTCTATTCTAAGTAGAGAATTCCTTATTCTAAGTGGAGAAAAACATTTAGTCTGGGCTAGAAAATATTGTATTTCAACCCCATCTTATGAACTGGGTACCTAAAACAATTGGTATGCAAGAAATGTTAGTGAAGTTTTCATATTAAACATGTATGAGCATGTTAGACATAGAAACATACACATTAAAATCATTTCTAAAAAATAGAAAAACTAATAGGAGATGACTCTTTGTCCAGCCTGAGCAGAATCCTACAAGAAAACCCTTTGCTTCCTTCAGAGACCTCCGCACACTGGCTGTCGGGGGAACAGGATTCTGTAAGATCAAAGCACTCTCCGGGCCTTGCTGTTTTTCTCAGGCCTAGCTTGCCACCTACTGGCAAAAAGCAAGAGCTAGAATCCAAGAACAAGGACACAAAAAGAATGACAGGAGTTGAACAAGACAGCTGCCCTCTGCTAAAAGTTCATTTCTCAAGGTTCAGGTCTTCCGGACACCTACAGAAAGCCTGGGAGCAAAATTGGTGCTCAGCGCTGAGCCACTGTCTATCTGTATCTCCTTAAAGAGACAGTGTGAACAAATTAATGGTCTTTATGCCCTTCATTGACAGAAAACTTTCCACTAAGACACTGCAGGATGAATTAGTTCCATAATGCACAGAATGGTGACTGTAGTTAATACTACTATATTATATCCTTGAAATCTGCTGAGAGCACATCTCAAGAATTCTCACCATGAGGGATGGGAGAAACTATGTGAGGTGATGGATATGTTAAGCTTGATTGTGGTAATCTTTTCACAAGGTATACATATATCAAAGTATCATTCTGTACACCCTGAATGTATACAATTTTTATTTGTCAGTCATACTTCAACAAAGCGGCAAAATTTTAAAAAGGGCTTTTTAAAAAGAAACTGTTCAAAAAGGGAAAGTGTCAGAGCAAAGGAGCAAATCTGAATTTCCCAGTGAAAATTCCTAAAGACAGGCAAGGAAGAGTGTTACAACTCAGTCTGACAGCAGACATCAAGGGCACAGGAGCACACAGTGCTAAGAAGAAAGCATGCAATACAGTGGCTTGTTGCTTTCTCCCAGAACTTGAACCTGTGAGTCCAACTGAATGAATGTTAAAGCATGCAAAGCCCAAATTAAACTCCAATATTAACATTTTTACAATCTTCATATTGAAAGGTTTTCTAAAAGTAATGATGTCCTTACCAAGTTCATATGAAATGATTCAATTTTAAAATATTAAACATATCAAAACTATATCATGAAAATTTGATTTCAATGTCTTATTTCCACCCTCACCTAATAAGCATCTCACAAAACAGTGAGACTTTCCAAAAATGACTCTTTTACAAGCTTTAACTGTACCTCAATTTTCTCTACATCATGAGAAAGGATGACAATAAAGAATAAAGACCAGCCAGTCCTCCTCTTTTCAGAAACTGGGGGTAGGTGAAATATGCAGATAGGTTTTAAGTAAATTTTCAACTTTGGAGTCTTTTCTGTTTTAAAAGTGGATGAATTTCAAATTAATCATGACAGATTGCCTAACATTCAAAATGACAATAACATAATAAAAAAAGACATTACTCACAAAGGCAAAGAGAATGGGAATGGAGATAATAGCAGACAAAGATATAATCTCATCTGCAAAAACTCGCAGAAGGGCAGATTTTGCAGGGCAATGGCATTTCTACCTAGCACAAAGAGGGGTGCTATTGAGAAGTATATGAATTTAGCTTAGAGAATCTGAAAGCACCTGGAATTAAGGGCAGTGGCAGCGTGAAGGGCTGGAGAAAAAGGAATTGGTTGAAAGAATAGAGATAGAATCATTGGCAGCCAGGTTCCCTCTGTCACTCATTTCTATAGTCAGGTGAGACCGTCCTCACCCAACATTGGTTTCCCCACCACACCCTTCCTAGAAACTGAGGTTATTTTATGGGGAAATCAACCTGATACACTCAAAATTCCATGATATATCATAGCAGAGGGGCCCCAAAGAAACATCAGGCCAAAAAAATTAAGAAGGGTCAATAAGAGGATTCAGAATGAACCTAACCCTCTCTTTCACCTGCACCTAGGATGCCAGCAGCCAGGTCTATATATTGCTGTGGGCTTAAACAGCATAGACACTAATCATTTGCTTAGTTAAAATTATATCACAATCATTACTGATTTAATCTATTGTTGAATAAATATAGGGAGAATTGGAAGAGTGAAAATGGGGAAGAAGAGAGAAGAGAAATTAAGGGGAGATGGCCAGTGTCTCTTTTGGGGGATTTGTCTTCCTGCTGAGGAGGATGTAAGCCACCTGAGAAATTAAAGTCTAGAATAATTAGTAAAGAACAAAAGTCAAAGTCAGAAAGATAGTTTCAAAAGTTGGAGCCCTAATAGGTCCAGTTCACATGGGAGCTGGAGCGAGAAAAGAAAATGGCTCCTGTGGTTGATTTAAGGGGGTACATCAAAGGCAGGGATAAGATTTCAAGGGCTCAGTCTCACTTAGTGATGTCTTGCAGTGAGAAGGTTGATTGGCATCTTGGCAGATCACACCCATCTCAGAGGGGTTGGGCGGCTACAGCAGGTCAGCGCATCTCCAGGGCTGTGTGGGATCTTTGGCAGAGCTGAGGGGGATGTTCACCTGCATCAGGTGCTCTATCCCTGTGGGAGTTCCAGGGGAAGTTCCCAAGGCCAGACCTATCCCCTCACTGGCTGTGATGCTGATAGTCCACAAACAGCCCACGGATGGCTCTCTACATCTCCTCCATTTCTAATTTATAAATGCAGATGAGGGGTAATTATTTCGAGTCACTGGATCCTTGATCTGAGGGTGTCAAAATCTGTTATTATGATATAAAAAGAATTAGTAGAAAACATATCATTTTAATAACATACCATGTAGAATGTTTTAATATGTTTCCAAGATGGAAGCCAATCAATTTATAAAATATTTGATCAGCTAGAGATACAGGGCCCATGAGATTGGTCCTGCTTTTTTTGGGTGCTCTGATGTATCCCCAAGAGGTTTAAGTTATTATTATTGCTATGCCAAACATCCATTAGATGATCTTTCAATTTTTGCAAATCTCATTGGAAAGTGTACTATTTGGCTGCAGTAACACAGGTATACTTATACTTAGCATGGTATTTAACCTTTGTTTGAATTTGAGAGCAGAAAGCTCATTACTTACATTTTGTAAAAACAGCTTTTGGAATATTTAACTTAGCCTTAAACTCTTGTGAATACTTACCTAATTGCATAGGACTTTAGAAATATTTTGAGCCAAATTATTAAGAAAATGGGCTTAGTTAGAGTATACTTATTACAATTTACTGGATATCTATTATCCATTTTTCTTGTTCTTATATCTCTGATAATTAAAGCAAAAGAGGGGGCTGGGATTGTGGCTCAGTGGTAGAGCGCTTGCCTCGCATGCGTGAGGCACTGGGTTCAACCCTCTGCACCACATAAAAATAAATAAAATAAAGATATTGTGTCCACCTACAACTGAAAAAATGTTTAAAAAAAAAAAAGCAAAAAAGGAGTGAATACAGGCTTGCAGGCTATAGCAGGAACCCTCCTTATCTTTCCTGCCCATGAAGTTAGATATGGAGCCATTTGTAAGATGGAGAAAATCTGAATATGCCATTAAATGCCAGAGATCTTTTTGAATATCATCCTCCCTGAAAGTTAGAATATTACCAATGAAACTTTCAGGGGTCATAGCATCATGAGAGAAAGGATTATGTTCTTAAATATAGTGAATATAGAAACAGAAGTCTGAAAGAATACGTTAAGATATATAGGACTCAAATTATCATTAAATTAGAGATGACTGTTACAAATCCAAATGTGAATCATTGATCTTTCTAGTGTAACATCAATCAGTTTGTCAGGCTTATTACATGGCTGTAAAGTAATATCCAAACAATAGGAAGTAATCTAAATCATATGGATGTTTAAAGAATTAGAATGATTGTATATCTAATTTATTTTTATAGTCTTAAAGTAGTTCTAGATAACTTAATTTTATTTCTAATTTCTTAGATCTACTAAATTAAGAATGCAAATTAAACATGTTTGTTTGCAAGTTCCTTTTAAGTAAAAGTGAGACATACTTAGTGGCAGTACTTCCATATTAAGCCTTCATGGCTTTAGAATTTCTGTAGGAAGTGGCATCTTGATGTGGCTGCCTTTCATCAATTTTTGAAGATCAACTCAAAATTTATTTGTCACTACTAGAGATTTTTATGTTGCACTGGCAAAGCATTTATGCAATATATTCACTTAGGAAAGATGCCAAATTCTATTGCAGAATGATTAGGGCAGTAAAATATTGGTGGATATTCTGTGGAAATAACTGGCTTGTTATGAGAAAGTTCCATTTCAATAATCATCCCATTTTAATAATTGTTCATACATATAATCTTAAATTCTAAGGACCTGTATGATTGGCTGGCTTAGGTGCTTCTTATGTTATTTTTTTTCTCAAAAGTTACCTTTAAATAGCCAGCATGTTCATAATGGTACCAACCTATAGTCAGGTTCCTACTGTAGCGAGTATACTTAAATCCAGTCACTATCCATCTTTTGAGTATCATTAGTAAATACTGGGATGGATTCTCCAGTCCACATTGCTAGGTACATTAGAGGTGGATCTGGGGAAGTTTTTCCACAGATTTTACTTTCCTGACAACTCAGTAAAATCTGCATGGCTGTTAAGCATTGTGGTTGGAGATTTACCTTCCTGTGTCAGGCTGTCTCCATGACGACAGGTTGATTTTTCTGGAAATAGATGAGTATAGGCTCTATCCTTTGAAATATGATTTATCGTATTGCTCCATGGATTGCTCAGCAGCAGTGAGACTTTCAGTATCACAATTTAAAGAAAAATTTTAAAAAAATAATTTTATGAGATTTAATAGGGACATATAGGGTTCTGTTTTCCCCCTTTTTATTATTTAAAACTGAAGAAAAAAATTGATATAAGTCAGAGCATTATTAGGCTTACATTGTAGACAATGGTCTGGTATTGTACAAGTATTTAAACAATAATAAATGATTCAATAAACATTTTTATGTATAACTTTAAAATGATTTTATAAGTTTTGAGAATATCAGTATAATCTACATTTATAAAATATGTATATCTATATGTATAGAAAACAGTTTAGAAGGCTATGTATGAGAAATTAACAGCAGTTATCTGTGGACAGTAGAATTTTAAGAGATGGTTATATCTACTTTGTAATTTTTGTAGCAATGAGTCTCTTGGCAAAAGTTAGGTAAGATATCTTAGTTTTGAAATTAATCTTAGTTTCTCATTTGAATATCAGTCTGTAAACTTTGGTATGTACTCTTTTGGGTCAATACAAACTAGTTGACAAACCAAGGCAGGAAATGGATAAAATAAGAGAACTTTTAATCCCTTCTTGAGGGAAGATAGTAAAACCTTTTTATATCTCATAATGTTATCCTTTAAATAAGCTAGTGTCTCTCAATTGTTTTTTTTAAATTATAGCAAAGTTTACTTCTTAGCGTAGAGAGTAACATAAAAGTTCTATAATATATTTATATAATTATACAATATTAAATCATGTAATTAGATTTTTAATTATTTGGTCATCACTGCATGAGTTGGTAAGAGACTTTAGTTTAAAACTTTAGTTTGGATAGCATCAGTTTAGTAAGATGTTGTCTTAAACCTTATACTTTAAAGACATATATTTAGGAAACAGAGATACAATTGATATGTAAGAATTAGCAATAATTATCATAATTACATTGATGTTTTCAAATCAATCAAATTTAGCTTTTAAATTTTGACATTTAAGGTGGTATTTGAAAATAATTATTATTTAATTGAAACTGTATGAGCCTTAATTTCTTTTTTTTTTTTTAACAAATCATTGTTTTATTTTAACATCACTGTTTGCTTCCATTTTATCTGGCAGTCACTGCACTGTAGATACTTTCAATGACAATACAATTCCTATTATTATATGTATGTCTTTTCATGTTCTATCTTAACAGTAAATGACAAATTATTATCATTGAATATTCATTTTAAAAATCTTTCAGCACAAGACACAAAATCAAAACCCAATCAACAGAGTAAGAATGTACAACAAGAAATCAAGGTTACCTCCTTTAAGACATAGATGCAATACTTTCGTATTTCTAAAGATTTGCATTTGGGGGTGCAATAAACAATAGAGTACTAAACTTTAACACAGAATCGAGTGTCATTTAATACTGTTTAATATTTTAAAACTTTAAGAATATAGATCACCTCAATGTGGTAATTGTTTCTTGCATAGCATCATATTGTAGGGAACTTTACCCTTTTGGGGTGCACCCCTCCTACTATAATTGTCTCCTCATGTGGGCAGCCTGGTGGAGCCATGCAGTCCTTCCTCTTCACTCTTAACCAGTATGCGCTCTGGAGGAAGAACAGATTCCAGTTTCTGCCAGCGTTCTAGGGGCCACAGGATAGAAGTAGCATGGGCATGCAGAAGTCCCAGGGAAACGGCCCAAAAGAATTACTGTCAAAACTGTGTCCATGATGATCACCTTCAACCCACATATGACCACGGGGGACTTTGCATATCGGTTTTTGTGTCCCATGGTTCTTATAATATGTCCTTTAAGAGCAATAACTCTCTTAATGATTTTTTGTTCTGGATTTTTTTAGGAGACACCAATGACACAATGTCACCACGTTGTACTTCAAAATTCTTTACTTTCCAATGGTTTGAAAGTACCACATCTGATGACTGGCTTCCTCCAGGATTCATAGAAGGCTGCATTGATGCTCCTTCCACTCTTGCCACACGGGCAACCCCATCCAAGAAAGTCACTGCCACAGGCACTGCCACAAAGAAGCCTTTACAAAAGGCCTTCAAGTATCTTTTCACTCAGGCTTGTGACTGTGCCATACCCTTTCTCCCTTTCTTCCTCGATAAGAAGGGGTAAGTGGTTATTTTGTGCCCTCACCCAATTTGGTCAGAACCCTAAAAGTAAAAATGACAGTGGCAGACAGGTCCTTTAAAATACTGTTGCTCAAGCCTAAGAAACTCCCACCATCTGCTCAACACTACCAAGCAGCCTGTTCCCACAGCGCTCCCTCATGGACGGGCTTGGGAGCGGCCGAGCCTTAATTTCTTTAAAATTACTTTTTTTTCTAAATAATAAAACTTCCCAGGCATAAGAAATTAGTCTGTATTTTGGTTTACATTAGCATATTAATATTTGAGCTTAGGGAAAAGCCTTAAATATTTTTGATTGTTCCATGTATTTATAACCGAGTTAGTTACATATAAAGTTGTTCTCTACTTACTCAAACCTTCTAAATCACTTACTTATCTTCCTATATATAACCATACAAAGATTTATCTGGATGGTTAAAAATCTTTTCTTTCTATCATCAAAGCCTTCAATACATAAAGACTTCTTTACCCAGAAATGTTTTCTTTCTTCCTTCTAGAATACTCCAATCTTTCTTTCCTCTCTGTAGAAGCATTCCTTTTTTTCCTCTTAGAATTTTCCAATCTTTCTTTCTTCTCTGTAGAATCCTCTTTTTGGTTACATTCTGGAACAATTCCTGTAAATCTTTGAATCTAGATAAATTATTGTATTTTAAGAGGGAGAAATATTTCAATTGAAGTGTAGTCAATACCTTTGGATACTTCGTATATAGAATTATATCTGTCTACCATCTTATGAAAACACACAATATTTAGGAGTTCAGATTATATAGGTAGCATCTTAACTTTATAAGTCAATAAGTATCTCCTAAAGTAAGTGTTTATATAATTAATTACATTTACTCTAAATTTAATACATTTATTTTTGACTGTAGAAGTTAGGGCATCAAGCAAATGCAAATAACAATATCAGTTTTGTTTTTCCTGTTGAAGAAAAACTGTTAGAAGTAAATAGACATATACGTCAGTTATCCTAGGAATTAAAAACTATATAGATCATTTAACCAGCTGGAAAAAATATGCATTAAGACTGAAGACATTGTTTATTTTTATTTAATCACCCAATTTTAATTGAAATTTATTAAATCATGTGATTTAAAATTATTCATATCCATTTTTATTTTACTTTAAATATCACAACTGCACTCTTTTATCTGTGTTAACTTTGACATCATGTAGTGTGATTAAAATATACTCCCTGGGCATATATATTAGAAATCAGAAGAATAAAATTTTGGCATTGTGAAATTAAACATTTCAGATTGCTGGCTTTATTCTCATAATTGTCAAATTTATCTTTAACAATATTCCTAAAAAGAAAAATAATGTGTGAGAAAACATATGTAGAACATCTTTTATCTATGTAATAATTTTGCAACTCTTCATTCATAGCGTAGCTGTAAAGAAAAGAAGTTCCTTGAAGAAACCTGTTGAGGGGATTAGTTTATTTAACTTAGCATTAGGAAAAATTAACAGAGAGCTGTTGTCAAAGATGCAAGAGTTCATTGGCTTAGATTTTGACTGTTAAGATTTTTTTTCAGTATTTATTCTGAAACGTAAAATATAACTTTTGCAGCTGAGTGTTCGCCTTTATGGAACAGAGACTGCAACAGGTAAGCTCAGCAAAGCTGGTGGGTGGGGCTGGAAGGCCCACTTGGTGGATGGTGGGAGGGACTAAGAGGAAGCCAGTGAAAGTGCACTTTAGGAAAGCCAGGAGGCAGAAGAAGCCCACCCAGAAGGAATTTGCCATATTGCTGCTGCCACAGGGCTACAGTCAGTTCCCCGTGCTCTCCATGTGATGCGAAATTCTGCCTGCAGCCCTGGGGCTCCCACCCTGTGCACTGTCCTGCCTTGAGTGTTTCCAGCGCTGAAACTAGAATATGGGTAGCTGTGGCGGGATTCTGTTGGACTGGGAGTGGCCATGATTGTTCTTGGCATTGCCAGCTGGAAGCCGTTTGGGCCATGACCCTGCACTGTTCACCAGTCTCGTGAGCTATTGCCACCCTTAGAGCTTCCCTTGGCTGGCTGTGCCTGCCTGGTGCTGCTGGCCTTCCCACCTGCTCCACACTGGTGTTTGTTCTACAGCAAATAATTTTCACCCAAAAGGCAGGCTTTAGCTAGCAAAGGACCAATCATGGGACAGGATAAATCAAACTAGGTCGCATTTGGTACCCAAGTTGGTTAGAGTTGCCATTTTTTTGCAGCATGCCTAGGTGGCACCATGCAGGTTAGAGATCCTGCCAGTCTGTGGTTAGGGTAGTCTGTCTGTCCCAGCATTTTAAATTTCCATGATTATTCAGCTGGGTTTTGTCTCTCCCAACCTAGGCTGCTCTCTAGCAGCATTCTGTAAGGATACTTTTGGGAGGTGACTGTGGCGGGAAATTTGTCCGCTCAGTTTAAATTGCCCAAGCATTTCTGAAAATGGGTAGAAAACACATCCTTTCTTCCTCATTTCTATTTTAATAAGGATTTTAAGTGAATAGACTTTTTTTTCTGGAAGAGTTTTGCTCCAGTTTTCTATCAGGGTATCAAAAATTCACTTTCAAGAATTTCCCACCTCCCCACACACACATGCGCAAGCACGCTCTCTCTCTCTCTCTCTCTCTCTCTCTCTCTCGATTCTGGTGCACCAATTATTATTTTGAGGTGGTGGATGGCTTACCTGCATTATTATATACTCTGAATTATCGGGCCACATGTTCGAATACCACTTAAAGGGAGACAGCTAGTGTCTACTATGGTAGATTCTTCTTCCTGCTGAGGAGGATGTAAGCCACCTGAGAAATTAATGTCTAGAATAATTAGTGTAAAAAAAAAGACAAAGTCAGAAAGATAGTTTTAAAAGTTAGAGCCCCTGATAGGTCCAGTTCACACAGGAGCTGGAGCTAGACAAGAAAATGGCTCCTATGCTTCATTTAAGGGGGTACACCAAAGGCAGGAATAAAATTTCAAGGGCAGAGTCTTGCCCTCATTCTAGGCAGCATGACAAAATCTCAGTGCCCCCAGGTCCCAGCCAGGACATGGACCTCCCCATTGTCCAGCACATCTATACTACTTGACCATTAGCCACTTTGTAGCCATCTCTATTATCAGATCAACTGACATGGAATCATAGTGCTAGTGTTCAAAAAACTCTTATTTTCCTTAATAATGACCTAAAGTGCAAGAAGCATATGGCTGGCAATCTGGATATGCCAATGAGAGGCAAGTGCTTTCTTTCATGGAAAAGTGAAAGTTTACCCTAGGCAGAGAAGAATGCAGGGATGGGAAGTGGAGAAAGTGAGGAGGTTGCTAGTCCAGTGCTTTATAATTTTTTCTTGTCATTTAGAGGCAATTAACCCTTGACTTCACTCACTCTTCTCTAGCTTAAAGCAACCTGAAAAAACTGCCCAGATTTTCAAACTACTCAGCAGTAGACAACAATTCAGAGACTCAGAAACAGCGAAGAGATATATACACATGGCACTGCCTTCTTTCTTCTGTTAGCTTCAGGACTCACCTCTTTTTTTCTTTTTCTTTTTTTAATTTGTTCTTTTTAATTATCCATGGAAGTAGAATGTATTTGATATATACATACATGGAGTATAACTTCCCATTCTTGTGGTTGTACTGGATGTAGAGCTACACTGGTTGTGTATTCATATATGAACATAGGAAAGTTATGTCCAATTCATTCTACTGCCTTTCCCATTACCATCCCCCCACCTTCCTTCCTTCTATTCCTCCCTATCCAATCTGGTGTTCAGGACTCATCTTTAAGTCATGTATTCACTACAAAGAGGTAAGCCTTTAGTTTTGATGAGCCTCCATGTCCCACACACCAAAATCATGTTTTCTAGCAAAATACTAGATAAAACACATTTCTATTGAAGCTAAACAAATTATGTGATATAACTCCTTTACTATGGAATTTTATATGCATGTGGAAGCACTTACCTCAAAATCATCTACTCACACTACCAACTGATTTCCTCAGTATTCTGACCTGAGAAAATCTCAACTTTTCAGGTATACATGAGAATTTAGTTTGTTTTCCATATGAGGTGGCTCAAATAATTCAATTCTGTTACATTTCTACTATAAAGTTAACTTGTGTCATTTTTAGTTCCTTTCTAAGGAGGGACTATTTACCTTCATCTTTTTTTTTTTAAATATTTTGTTTAGTTGTAGATGAACACAATATCTTTATTTATTTTATGTGGTGCTGAGGATCGAACCCAGTGCCTCACGTATGTGAGGCAAGCGCTCAACCGCTGAGCCATAACCCCAGCCCCTACCTTCATCTTAAACATCCCAGCCTCCACAACTGTAAGAGGCAAATTTCTGTTGTTTATAAGCTACCAAGTCTATGGTACTTTGTTACAGTAGCTCAAGATAAGACAACACCTCTCACCATCACTTCCAGTGACCCACATGTATATTTTGAGCATCCTGTCCTTGTAACTTTAAGTTCCACAAAATTAGACATTGTTGTCCTTAGAGGTGAAATACAAATACCAGGTAGTTTATTCAGACAAGAATATGTCCCAGAAAGACTATTTTAGAGGAGGAAAATTATATTTGGTTCACGGTTTCAGAGGTCTCAGACCATAGATGGCTGATTCCATAGCTCTGGGCCCCAGAAGAGAGGCAGATCATCATGGTGGAAGGGTGTGGCAGAGGAAAGCAGCTCAGGACATGGCAATCAGGAACCATAGAGACTTCACTCACCAGGAACAAAATATATACCCCAAAAGCATGCCTCCAGTGACCTAACTCCTTCAGCCATACCCTACCTATCTATAGTCACCACCTAGTTTTTAGTCCATATGAGCAGATTAGCCTATTGATTAGGTAAAGCCTCTTATAACCCAATCATTTCACCGCTAAACTTCGTTGCACTGTTACACACATGAATTTGTGAGACATACCTCACATCTAAACCATAACATCAGGGAACACTAGCTTTCTGAGCTACTCGAAGAGGGATCCAGATGGTGGTGTTCTAGATTCCTGTCATAACTTAAAGAAAAACTTCCTCAATACCTGGAGACCCTGATGTCTTACAAATGAAAGAGGAGGGTGCCCTCAAATTCCTTGCTGTAAATCACCTCTGGATGGAGTAGTACACATACAAAAGAAAGATGATAGCATCTTCCTATAGAGGAGTTAGCACAGTAGTGGCAATAACTTATTAAGATTATGATAAGGAGACAATAGAAGCAGGGAAGAACATATCTAAGAACTTAAATGATTCATGGGGTGCCTCCTAGTGCTTCCATAGCCTTACATGGGCAAAATCTGTCACCCCTTTAGGTGAGCAATCTAGACCAGTAGAAATATTCTGGGGAATCCAGGAAGAGCAGTTTATGATGGAGGATGAATGTCATTACAGCCAGGGGAACAACTGCATCATTGTCCCACCAACTGTCCTTATATTATGGATTATGATTATAAG